>JBBPLQ010000646.1:0-16848 GCA_038089855.1 Royoungia palumana
AGGCTTCTCAAAATGGCAAGCCGAGCTCTGAGCCCCACCAAGCCCCTAATGCGGCCCGGCTCGGCCAGGCTTTTTGGGGCTCGGCTTGGCCGGCTCACGGCTTTCAGGCCGGGCCGCGGAATCACTACTGACTGCATATCCTTCCACTGGCCTCCTGTCTGCTCCATTGATCCATATGCTTTTTATTTGACATACATGACTCATTTCCCTTTTTGTCATGATGACTCCTTACTTACACTGATGTCACCTTCAGAGCCCTGTCTCGTTCTGCTTCTTGCAGATCAGCGATCTTCCCTTCCCTTCTCTGCTGATCCTTTTACCCTTTACCCTATGTGACTCATTTCTGATCTTCTCCTGCAGAGATCTGTCCCTTCCTATTTGCTACTTACTTTTGACTCAGATATACTGCCTCCAGATCGCCTACCCTTAACGATGATCCCTTGCACTATATAAACCTTCGTCTACCCTCTTGTATTCTTTACCTTGAATCTACTTGAGCTTCCCTGCTCAATACTCTTCTGAGTCTCTTGCCATTGTTCCTTTCAAGGCTCCCCACTGTTGCCTCTGTCCTTAACACCAAGGACATGCCTTCTGTTCTTCCCTGGCAGGTCACACAAGTTGGCCTTGTCATCCTCAACATAGGACTCCTTGACTGTCTAGCAGTCCCTTCGTCCCTAGGCTAGTCTCATAGGTGTAGTCTCTCTCAATCCTTTGTCTCTATTGAGCACCTCTCGAGTCTATGTTCACCTCTACCCAAGGTTAGTGTAACAAAGGGTAAGTGATGTGATTTTTCTCTATTCATGCACAACTGCTATTTCAATTTATTTGTTTTGTTCATTCAGTCAGCAAGCAAATGATGCAATGGATGTTGACAATGAAACAGATTTCCAAGAGATGGTAAAGAAGATCAGTAATAATAGTGGTGTGACAACAAATTTTTTTGTCAGCATGAAGCAAGTCTCAAAGCTTCCTTCTTTGGCCAGCTCTTTAGAGAATGGAGACAGTAGAGCATCTGAAGTTGATGGTGATCAAGTATGGCATCCAAAGCTTACTCCATACAATAGCCAGCTTGATATTGTATAAAAACAGGGGCCTGACACAGAAGAGATTGGATTTGGAAACACACCTTGCCCATTGTTGAATCAAGCTGCAAAACTGGTACAAGAATGATTTTGATGAGGGTCTTACTTATGCTGGGCCAATGGGGACATTTCCACTTATTCTGGCTATGGTTTTGGATATGCTGTTTGCTGGTACATTTTTTCACACTCTATAGTCAAGCTACTGATTGTGCATAGGATGATGGACAGGCTATCCTATCAACCCCACCAAATATTGAGTTTTTCAACCTTGCAAACAAAGCACCACTTTCATATCCAGTGTGCAAAGCACAAGCTTCAGCCATGCCAACCACACCATTTGTTGATATCAACTCACTCATATCAGTACTTCTCCTTCAAACACTTATGAAATCTGGCCTTCTTTCATCCAATGCCTCACCTGTGTCATCATCCTACCCTACTAGTATGGTTGCAGCATCTGATATTCCTGTGAAGCCTGAGTCTGTGAGTACACTAGAGACGCCTCCATCTGCACCAACTTTTTTGCCACCTCAGCCATCACCCTCACAACACACATACTGTAGAGACTTGTACATCCCTACTGTTATATCACCTATTCCATTGCTGTCCAGATATTCCTTACTTCTATGAACTTTGCTCTTTCTTCTTTTCATACTTAGACTGGCCCATTGTCCCACACTGACCTGCACTGAAGGCCATATGGGGCATTGGCCCCATCGGTCCTCATTGGACTTGAGCCCTGGGGCTGTGGACCACTCTTTCTATATTATACTTAGCACTTCAGATCTTCCAACACTTAGTTACCATTTGTATGGATGTCTCCAAATTGTCCATATGGTCATATCCTTTAGTTTTTGTCTCCAGGTTTCATCCTACTTGTTGTACCTGACACTTCAGACTGTCCAGAGTATTTAGCCCCAGTGAGAATTGACTGTGACCGGGTGTGATAAATTGTGCCACAATGTGGCCGTTTGGGGAAAAACGGATTGGCGCACATCACCGTAGGATTGAATGTGCTTTCATGTGGCCATTTAGGATATCACATAGTAGAGCATATTACTATGCAGATGGTCTATAGTCGAACAGATGAAAGACATCCTGTATGGCATTAGGGGGATAGTAGAACAAATGGAACGTATTCTACTCCACATCAGCACCTCCTAGGTCGTCTTCGTCCTCGTCAAAAATACTATGCATAATTCCTAAGTCCACGAGAGAGATACCTGGCTGGGATAGCGCACAAAACCTCTCCTCCTCTACTTCCTCTGATGGCAACCTAATCCGTCTTGGGATCATTGCGACGACACTCCGAATGTGTTTGACATTGACTACGATAATGTCGTCTGTGCGGAGACACGCAGCCACTGTCTGCGACGAAAGTTTCAGGAGTTCTTCATCTGGCTGAGAGTACATCTGCGTGATAGCAACAGTGTAATACCTCGTAGCGTCACGAGGGATTCGAGTGAAGTATTGGACTTCGCCGAAGCAAATTTCTTCGTGGCGAACAAACTGCAAAAAAGAATAGTTAGTGAAACAAAGCGGCGAGCAAAAATAAGCTCAATCATACTGAGATATTGCGAGAGACTCGAAGTTTATCACTTCCTTTCAATGATTCTCTCCATACAGATCGCGCAATCTGTCCATTTGGAAGCCTGAGTCGCGCCCACCGTTTGATATGCGTAACGTCTACACGCTCGTCTTCAAGAAAGAGACGGAGAGCTGCAACATGTTCAGCACACGGAGTGAAAAAATAGCGATCACGTTTGCGTAGGAGAACATAACCATCGTCAATGTCGACTGCACCTGAGGGAAGGTTCGGAGGGGGATCGAGCTCGGGCATAAGAGAGAGGAGACTGTTGACTCGACAGCGACGGATAGCCTCACGTCCCAAATTCACAAAAGGGTTCGAAGGCTGCCGAATCTCCTGCTTGAGGTTTCCAATCGTCCTTTCCATTGTCCATTGTGCATAACAGATAGGGGGACCCTTGCGAAATGTTTCAGCGGCGAGATGGTTGACTTGGTGAACACAAGGCCGAACAAAATGGATGCGCGATTCTTTGTATTGGTAATAAAACTCTTCGAATTCGCTTTCCCACATCGACAGAAGGGCTTGAGCTTCGACGAGAGACTGTTCTGTAATAGCGTGTTGTGACAGTATCTGGAAACCGCGAACGAGCTTGCAATAATTGGTAAAATAGCTCACTGGGAGAAGGTCGTATAAAAGAATCGGCCCGAGACCAAAGGTATGGAGCTGAAACTCCCAAGTCTTGAAACCAGAGTTGAGTTTCTCAGCAATGTTACGAGGACGAGTACCGAATGAGCCAGGAAGGTGTGCCCCAGCGGCACAAACAGATTCTCCATAACGCTCCCATGTAGGACCATCAGCGAAGATAGCCCAATCCCAGCTGTCACGGTTGTCCACGGGGTCACAGTCCATAGCTCCTCGCCAAAGTAAGAGTAAAAGCGAACTGAGATTGCCAGCCAGATGCATGATGTCTGTCGTCAAGCAATACGGGACCCCAAGTGAACAAGACCGGTCGAGTCCAAGTATTAGCGGAGCTTTGGTAATACCAGTCTCAGTCTTTCGTTGTTCGTATTGGGCCTGGCTGCGTGAGGAAACGAGAGCCTGGAGATTTCTGGCGTAAGAAGATGATCCACCCAGAGGCAGATCAAAGACATTGATGTCGGGGTGATTACTCCCTGGAGCGACCCTGTCTCGAGGCATAATCAGTGCTGGATAGTAGTGTTTACCGTTTGTCTTGCGCCGACTGAGAATTCCGCAGTATATACGACAACCATTCTTGCCGCTATGTCCAACCATCCCATCCCAATAGACTAATCCCGGTCCGTCTGCAGTGGGAAATAAAAGATATGGGTGTGATCGAAAAACGGTATTCCGATCTGAGTCCCAAACCAAAAGCCCTTCCTTCTGTAATGCCGAGAGATGATGTAGCCCAACGTAGAGAAACGAGTCGATATTCTTTGGCTTCTTTGGCCCCGGGATAACTCCACCAGGACGGACAGCAGTCTTTTTGTACCGTTTGTCGGGAGCGAGGTTGCATATGATCCAAATATAGATCCAACAGTCCGACTCCTTATGCTCGTACAACTGTGCACCATCGAGAGACACCATAAGGACAATGTCGTTTTCTTTGATGTCTCCATTGATGACCGACTCCAAATAGTCAAAGCCCATTGCAATATCGCCAAAGATGTCGATTTTTCCGGTTTCTCGTAGTTTTCCGAGGATCCGTTGTGTGATTTCGTGGAGGTAGTGCATATCACGAGCTGATTGTGGGTCACGATATAGCGTCTGCAACTGAGGGCCAAGGAAAATGGTCGTAAACTTCTTCGCAGGAACCTTGACTTGCCCATTGCTATCGTGCAAACGATTGGTGTCCCAGCGCGACTTTGTACATGTAGGACATCTTTCTAACTGTGAAAACGAGCCTAGGAACTATTGTTAGTAACTAGTTTCTTAGCAGAAAGAAATAAACGTACCTGTAAAGGCAACGCACGAGTCAGGACACATGTCGTGCTCAGCATACTCCACACCGGTATAGTCTGCAATCGTTCTCTCAGCGGCTTTGACAGATAAAATGTTGGCGACATGTGGCGAGTCTTTGAAGTTCCGTTGTATTGATCGACGAGTTTCTTCGTATGCGTCTTGAGAGCTATGTCCGAGCGCAAGGTACATTGAGATGCTGTGTCGAACAGCAGGGCAGGGGATGGTGAAGCCGGTCTGTAATGGGTTCCGAAGTCTTTCCAACCCGCCTTGACTGAGTTTGATCAGTGGATCATCCAAAGAAGCGGCTTCGAGAAGTAAAAGAAACTCGAGCTCCTGTTTGATTTTTGGCAAATTAGCAGAATTTGCCAATCCTCTAATGTCGATGTGAAGGGGGATCCGATGCTCGAAATCAAACTCCAACTCATTCTCTTCAGAAGATTCCGAAGGCGAGTGTGATGGGAAACAGGGTGATGGTGGACGTGATGGAAACTGAGGCGTAAGTGGACAGGGGGACACTGATGGTGGACGTGAGGAGAGATCTGCAGATGGTGGACGCGATGGAAATTGGGGCGTAAGTGGACGGGGGGGTGTTGATGGTGTATGCGAGGAGAGATCTGCAGATGGTGGACGCGATGGAAATTGGGGCATAAGTGGATGGGGGGGTGTCGATGGTGTACGTGAGGAGTGATCTGCTGATGGTGGACGCAATGGAAATTGGGGCGTAAGTGGACGGGGGGGTGTCGATGGTGTATGCGAGGAGTGATCTGCTGATGGTGTGCGTGAGGGGAAGTGACTACTTGGGGCTGCTGTTGGTGGGTGTGAGGGGAGATCCTGTGAGAGTGAGTGAGTGAGGGAAATCACCAAAGAAAAGACAAAGACGTACATTTGTAATTTTTACAGACTTGCGGGAACTGGTAACTTCGTCCTCTTCCCGGTTTCGCTTTGCGGTGGTATGCCCTGTAAAATCTGAAACAGTGTTAGAGGTTTCGGTAGCTGTTGACGTACGCTCAAAAACAGCAAGGCTTTCAAGGGCAGCCGGTGGTAAGTCTCTTGCTCGTCGAATTCGTTCTCGTTCATCAGCGTCCCGGACTTCATTGTAGTGCCTATACCAAGTTGACTTTGGGACTTGATGGGGCCGTCCAAACCCATACTTGGCACAGACACAGGTCCAAGTGGGCGGCATATGTATGACACAGACCCAACGCCCTAGTTATACAGTAAGATTAGCATGATAGGTAGCGAAAAATACACACCACTTTGTCGTATAGGACCTAAATATAACCCTGAATGTAAGTTACATAGTTAGCAACAAACAGGAGAAGTACAATTCAGACCTTTGATAATTTCTAGCTGTGTGGGTTGACCAGCTTGCTCGTCGTGAGCGAGGGAGACACATGTGATCACATTGAGTCACGTGCAAGTCAATGGACGCATCCGAGACCAGTGTGATAAACTTTATCTTTTCGCCACCTTGCTGATTGTCAGGTTCACTCGGATTAATACCATTCTTGCAATGATGGAACCAGTTTCTCAGAACAAGTAGTAGTTTTTCAAAACTTTGTATTTGTATTCAAGAGAGCGGAATATGATAAGATCAGATGGAAATTGCCAACGGAGTTTTAAACATCTTATCTCTTTCACGCTACGATCTCCTGCCATGCAGTCGACCTCTGAAACATTTCCCTTCATGGATCCCACTCCAGTCCTTCCAATGCCGCCATCATACCACCATGAACTCGAAGGCAAATCATTAACATTTCCGAATCAGTTCACAGGAAATATGTTCAATTATCCTCATCAGGTATCGTTTCACCCAGATCTGGTCAGCTGACGTACATACTTAGGTGTTTGACCAGACTCAGAACTATACCACTGGCATTCATTGTGAACGGTGCAGGAAACTCGAGCTTGAGGTCGTAGCTCTGAGAACTGAACGTGACACATTGAAGTAAGTGAAAGTTTCGTTCTCAATTTTAAATTTGTAGTATTTAAATCACGCATATAGGGAGATGTGTAACGTGTACGGCCATGTACGGCCAGGTCTTAATCTGAAATCGGAGGTCAAGAATTCGATCGATCTCACAGTTGACCGTCCGGACCTTCAGCTTATCAGTAACGACGAGGACAGTGACACAAACCCATACCCCGACATATCCTTCTGGAAACTGAGCGATTGGACGGAGTGGAAGCGAAATGCTGAATACCAAGACGTGAAGTCACGTGGAGCAATCCCTTATCTCGAAAAGAAGGACGGCCAACCGATCAATAACGACATGGCGCATGCCATCAAGAAGACCATGCGTGCCGCTTTCATGGAGCTCGGTAAGAAAGGCATGGCGCCAGCAACATGGGGCCGGATAAGTACTTCCGGCAAGGTTTTATTCAAGAGTATCATGGAGAGCGCACACCCGATCTTCAAATATGCATACCGTGGGTGGAAGCTCGAACATCTAGCAACTAACGAGTACTCGCAGTGGAAGCGGAACCACCTCCACACCGACGGAACCTTAATAGACAAGAGTCAAAGGAAGAAGACGAGCGGTGTTAAGGAGGAGGAACCCCAAGATGCGGAGGTGATCATACATGACAAGAATGAGCTGGTCGCCGATCCAGCTCGCTCCGATGACAGCAAGTCCTTCGGAAAAAAGAGGAAGCGGAGCACGGAGCCAACTCAAGATGTTATTCCAAAGCGAGGTATGTTACATTATATTTCACAAGAAGACGTTAATGCTCGTGCAGCCATGGTCGAGAGACCATTCGAAATTATCGACAGCAAGAAATCTACCGACACACGTGGCCTAACCCTGTCTACCGGCCACGAGTCTATTGGCCACGTTGACCCTTCTAGCAGTTCCAGCACTGCTACTGGCGCGTCTTACGTCACAGTCACCATGGAGACCAAGCCAACAGAGGTCCCAGTTCCTGTCATCAATTCCGAGCGGACTGAGGTGAGTTTTACACCTACCCTTCGAGTCCAGCTCCATCCTGACACTTCGATCAAGCCCAATCATCTTCAGCCGAGCACATCCTCTGATATTCATCTTCCGGTGAGTGCTATAGCAAGTATTCTTTTGTTCATTCATGCACAATCTATTGGTATCAGGATGCCAGTGTAGGACATACCCTTGGAACGAAGAGCGCCGAAATCGATGCTACAAGTAGTGGTGTGCTAGCTGACGCCAAACCTGAAGACAAGACTGCCGATTTCGGGAGCACTACCTTGGAGTCCAACAACACCGTAGTCAGCGATGCGACTCAGCAGGTCGATGCGGATACAACCAAAAGGAAGAAAATCAAATTAATAGTCAAAAATCCACTGTAAGTCGACAGACAGAGTATTGTAGTTGTCTAATACTTGTCGATGCAGGTCTATGCAATCCTTGACTGCCGCTAAGGTCAAGATGCCCGAACTTCCACCCCCTCCTGCCGAGACTGTACAGCCCGCACCCGCTGCGACTACTGCAAAATCGAAGAAGACAAAGGGAAAGATGCGGGTATCTTCTGAGCAGAGCGGAAGGTATGTATTCACATTATACGTGGTAACCTTCTAATCTATTCAATAGTAATCTATGTGCGCGACGATGGTTAAAGCAAGTCAACAAAAGCGGTACCGAGGAAGAATTCCAGGGATACTGGGTGGCCTTGGCTGACGACAAGAAGAAGGTAAAGGTTTTTTATTAAGTTCGACGACGAAGCTAATCCTCTTATACTAGGCATACGAAGACGAAGCTAAGGTCATAGTAAGCATCACATTACATGAAAGAATCTTTTAATTCTCTGTTGCAGGTCGATCGCAAGGCGTGGTCGAGCAGGTCATTGTGCAATGGCACGATGTACTAGACGCTTGTCAACACGTCGCTCCCAGCACGTCACTACACACCCGCTACTTTGCCTTTAAGACACTCCAATCCGTTTCTTGCCAGGGTGCTTCATATAGGCGACGTGGACTTAGCCAATTCAAGAAGATTCTAACCATCCCGAGGAGTACGATCCGAGCACGAGCAAGCAGATTCAGTCCCATTTGGGCACAACGATCCGAACACATTCAAACTATCCCGAGGAGTACGATCCAAGCACAAGAAAGCAGATTCAGTCCCATTCGGGCATGACGATTCCGTCCATCCTGAGGAGTACGATCCGAGCACGAACAAGCAGATTCGGTTCCATTTGAGCATACTATGTCGGCTACATACGAGAACGTAATGTAGCATAGTGTATCACAATACAGCATATTCAAGCATACGAGCATTGGGTAAAGCAAAGCATGCCTCAACTCAAATAAGCACTTCGAAGCATATGGAATATGCGTGAATCTGATCTAGAATGAGCCGAAGTACACACACAGAGACATATTTGAACATAGAATGCACGATTGTGCTGTTGCATGAGATACATGCTTGTACATGTTTCAATCCGAAGGAAACATATCCAGAAATATCTGAAATGCTCGTGGGTCCAAAGGCGATATGTTATTCGTCTCATTCTATGTCTAAAATATGCTGCAATGCGTAGACGATGTAATCATACATAATTTGTCACATTACACCCGATCCGAACACAGGCAGTTCTCACTGGGATTTAGCAATGTAGGAGGGATTTGAAACACAGCTTCCTTCTGCTCACCATGACCAATTACCATCAACAACTGCACTGTATACTGTTCACCATCCACTGTCCACTGTTCACTGTTCACTGCCTTACCGTCTTACTGTTTTACTGCCCCACACATGTCCTGGCTCTCAAGACTGCTGGGCCTCTTTAATGACCACCAGACTTCAAGGACTTGCTCAGACGAGTTGTTGAAGGCCTTTTCCTCTCAACCCTGAGACTCTGAGTCTCTTTGGGGCAAACATATCGCTCCCCCTTGACCTGTACACCCCTTAGGACTTCCCAGGACTGCCTGCTGGCCCCTTCGAACTTCCTATCAACTTTACAATACTTTCTTTGGCCCTGACATTCTCTTGGAGATCGATGACAAGACACTTGCTGAAATCAGTTTTACCATGAGTGACATTATTTGCCTGAAGAAGGGTAGCCTGGCCTGGTGGAATGGCCTTGAAGCAAAACACAAACAAAATGATACCACATCATCATCAGGAAATGATCAAGGTCAAGGTTGGAAGAAAATTCAGGTTGCATATGACAGACGGTTCCATGGTGGAGGAGGAATCCATTTTTGAGGCCCTCCAATGCAAGCTGATGATGGTGGTACCAATCCAAATGCTGACTATGACTTGTACTACTTTTGTGAGACACAAAACTAGTGGTTTCCTGTTCCAAAAGGGTATACTGTCAATGAGAAGGCCCAGGTAGAGGACAATGCTGATACATATTTCAAATAGTCATACTAGCAGTACCATGTAGTAGTCTACACTACTCTACACTATATACCCAGAAGTATGGAAATAGCCTTCTGCCTTCTCAGGCATGATTGTTTGACATGCACAAACAATAGTTGTCAATAAAACATCATCATGGTGATGGTGCAAAAATGACTTGATTGTTAAAAATACTTGCTCAATTGGATTATAGTCAGGGGAGTATGTCGGCAAATAGATCAGCTTGTAAACTATAGCCAATTAGCATAGGATAAAAAAAGAAAAAGGAACACACAGTACATGTCTTCAACCAACACACAAACCTCCTCACCTTGATGAATCTGACAATTGTCCATAATAATTACACTATGTAGACCAGGGTAGGGATTGGTGAATGGCATCTATGCAATACATTAGTTGTAATTTGATCACATAAGATCTGATATATGTACCACACATTCTTTTAAAAATTGTATGAAACACATAGCATCAACTGGACTTTCAATGATATCATATGAGATAATGCCATCCAAAATAATTGCAGGGAGAATTGAGTAGCACACTGTAGAGACTTGTATGTCCCTACTATTATATCACCCATTCCATCACTGTCCAGATAGTCCTTACCTGTATGAACTTAGTCTCTTCCCTTTGTACTTAGACTGGCCCACAGTCCTGCGCTGACCCATACCAAAGATTGCTCAGGCATTGGTCCTGTTGGTCCTCATTGGACTTCAGCTCCAGGGCTGCAGACCATTCCTCCTATGTTATATTTAGCATTTCAGACCTTCTTACACTTAGTTAACATTTGTATAGATGACTTGGAGCTGTCCACATGGTCATATCCCTTAGTTTTTACTTCCAGGTTTCATCTTACTCATTGTATCTGATCTCCTGACATGTCCAGAGTATATAGCGATGTAGTAGGAATTTGAAAAAGGAGCTTCCTTCTACTCACCACAACTGACTACTATTCACCAACTGCACTGTTTACTGTTTACTGTATACCGTTCACTGTCCACCGTCTTATTGTCCTACTGCTCCATGCAAGCATTTGGCCCTGGAGACTGCTGGGCCTCTTTAATGACCACCAGACTTCAAGCACTTGCATGGGTGAGCTGTTGAAGCCCTTCTACTCTCATCTCTGAGACTCTGAGTCCCTTTGTGGTGAACCTATTGCTCCCCCTTTCACCCACACACCCCTTGGGACTGCTCTGCTGGCCCCTTCGGACTTCCTATCTACTTTACAGTGCTCCTTGTACAAAACATTGTTCTTCATGACAACATTGTCTCCTGAGAGAGCACCCTCATATCTGTGTACAAGTACACTTGTTCTTGGCTGCTTCATCCACAAATAAGAGCATACCTGCATCTAGCACTTCCATTGCTATGTGGTTCATGTACACTGTTCACAACTCTTCATTCTCCTCTGCAGCCAAAAAGGAGACCATTTTATGGGTGAAATCAAGATGCTTGAGGGTTTTCTGTATGATTGGTATAGTAGTATACACATGCCATCTGTCCCATAGTTGCTGCTGAAGCTCATCATGGTAGATGGTGTTCTGATGTTGGATTGTGGTGTGGAAAAAGGCAGTGTCCATGAGGGAGAGGATGCAGTGATGTCTGGTGACTCAAGAATATTCAAATGGGTTATGAACGACACCAAATTGTTGGTAGAACCTAAGGGTTTTGTAAATGAGCTTTTTTTGATAGATAAGTGGCTGCAAATCTCTTTGACAGTGAAGCCTTCCTGGGAAAAGGAAGGAATATACTGTTTTATGTTATCAGAGACAGTGTATTGGGGCATGTTGAGGTGGCAGGAAGTAGAATGCTCATTGCAGCACAGCTATTCTCACTTGGGCACCTCTGGGGTCCCTCTCTGGCAGTATCCAAGGTGAGATTTTTTGATTACATTTTCTGTTGATAAGTTGTATGCTGGCAATGTAACTTGCAGGTGAGGCAGGACAATGCTGAAATGTCCAATAGCTAGTTGATTGGGAGTAGCTATGGTGTTGGGCAGGTAAGTGTGAGGTTTGGGATTTGTCCCAAGGGGTCCCTAATGGGTCTGGGATGAAGTCCTGAGTGAAGGGAATGACTTTCAGGAAGTCCAAGTGCAAGAGATGTGTTAGGAGCAGTCAAGAGTGGTTGATTGGGGCCAGAAAGGTGTCAGAAGGTTGGTTGGGTTGTCAGAAAGGATAGATATATTTGTAGGAAGGTAGGTAGATACAGGAGAGTTGTCAAAGGGAGTAGATATGGTCAGAAAAGTGGTAAAAACACTCTTGACAAGGGTAGGTACAGGAATTTATAGTCTGGGTATTTCCTGGACTGTATAAACAGTCACAAAGTTCGGAAATAGGTAAATAGAGTATCTATAGTATGTAGACATACTGCCAAGTTAAGTCTGGGGTGTAACAAGAAAGTCCAAAACATGAGAAAGTAGTCTGAGATAGTCCAGACCATGAGAAACCCACTAGGAATAGTCCAGACTGTGGGAAAGGTGATTAGATTATCAAATATGTGTCCAGAAAGTGTGCAATGGGACTGGAAAGTGGACAATGGGGCCAGAAAGTGGGAAACTGGTCTAGAAAGTGGATGATTGGGCTTGAAAAGTATATGTTAGTATCAGGATGAAGCCAGGATATCTACCTAGAGCTGTCCCAAGCTCTACAACATGGCAGATATTAATCATGATAACAGACAGAGAAATAAAGTACAGCAAACTACAAGATAAGGTAATGCTTATATGAGCTAAGTAGCAAGTGATTCTAATCTACATTTTCCATATTGTTTTGAAAATGGCTATAAAGGGATACAGTCATTCACTGGCCAATGACACACTGAATTGAAAATAAATTAATACCTCAATAACAACAATTCTAGGCAGGAGTTGGGCTGAAATATATAGAATAACATATTGACTATCTGCTACAATAGATACAATGTGAAAATATGTAAAGAGAGGTGAGCTATGTCTGATTTCTGAGTGACTCAACTTCTTGCTCAAAACAGGCTAATGAAACACTGTATAGTATTACCAATTTAGATTATCTGAGCATACACTGCTCTACAAATCTAACTAGGGACCTACATTATAAACTTACTGCAAGTAAGGCAGATGGGTCAAAATTGTTGACTCTCCTATGGCACAAATCATTTAGTAGCTATCACACCCTTCACCTAGGCATCTACTCTCTACCACATATTAATTTTGTGCTTGCTGCTTTGACTGTGACAAAAAATGAGTCAATGGAAATTTTGAATTGTCATAAATCATATGATCACAGGAATTACAAGGGTCCAATACAATTATTTTACATCACAAAGTGTATATTTTTTGGATGAACATGATACTAGCATACAGTAGAATATTATGGACCACACATACATGTATGTCTCAACCAATCACTTACACTTACATCATGGAATTCTCTAGAACATTACAAATAGATACAAACATCATGTATGTAGTATATAAACCCAATCCAACATTGGAGAACTCTAGTAAAGTTCTCTTGATCTTGAAACAACACCCAAAACAACTGGATGATGTATAGTTGTTAAGACCGGGTCAACTCCGGTCAACTCCGGTGACTCCGGAGTTATGCGCGCGTGTAGGACCTTGGCTTCAGTGACTCGGAGCGGAGCACTGCGCCCTTGCCTGGGTCTCGGAGGTGGTCTGGATTTTGGAGGAACAGAGGTTCAGACTTAAATGTTGACTGGCAACGAAGTCAAGTCGGAGTGGACGAGCGAAGCTCGAGTTGGAGGTCAGAAGAGGAGTTGAATCTAAGTTGATATTCGAACTGAAGAGTTATGACGAATACATGCGGGTTTATATATGGAGTAGGGCTCGGGGTCTATAGGACAAGAACAGAGGAGGTCGTAACACGAACGGGACGGTAAGGTTCGGAAGGGTCAACAGAGTCGGAGAATGGACCTAAGTAACGGAACGGCGGAATAAAGGGTTGCGCACTCAAGCGAGTCGCAGGGACGAAGGTAACTAGGGTCTAAATCAAATACAGGGTGAATCATATATAGGAATAGAGAATGGAGGAGCAGAGTACAAGTCCGAGAGTCAGAATTGCGTACTTAACGAAATGTCAGTTGAAACCCACGGAGTTATGTCCGGAGTTACGTCGGAGATCGGACTTGCAGATCGGGATATGACAATAGTAGTCGAATCAAGAGTGACTAGCTCTGAAGAGATTGTTTGAGTGGAAATATCAAAGTTGATTAAACTGAGGACTATCGAAGTACAGCTCAGGTATATATACTATTCTAAAGTGTTTGTATCTATTTGTGTCCTGGTCTGTGCGCAACTGGTGTGCCAGACTTTATACCATCTTGAGAGTTCCAGGCTTCCAAGGTTCTGAGATAGGGGTTCTGAAGGTTCCGAAAATAGGGGTTCTTGTTGAGTAGCAGGAGTTGAAGGTTCAGGGGTTCCCTAGCACATTGTAGGGGTTTGAAGGTTTCAGGGAGAGGCCCTCCTGAGGGTTCAGAGGGTTCAGAGGGCAACAGTGGTTGAGCACAGTAAATTGAGTAGATCTAAGCTGAGGATATAGGCAAGTATTCTACAGCTTATATAGATTTTGAAGAGGAGCTGAGTCAGGTCAGTAGGAACAGGTTTATCCTTTAAGGGGGTGCAGAATGGGGAACAGAGGAAGTGAGACAACTCTTGAATTTGAGTGGTTGTGTAGTTATAACGAAGAAAGCTTAGATTGCTTAGAGTGAATGTTGAGAGGAAGATACAAGTTGATTAAACTGGAGATGTATGCTAGTACATGAGGGTTTATATACTGTCCACTGTGTGTGGTCATATTTATGATAGTACACTAATAAGGAATGTGGTACGATACTCAGTATCTAATTGTCATTGGATGATAAGAAGGAATGTAATGATGTCATAGATAAGGTATAGCCTTGTGGTGCATCATATGGAAGAGAAGCGTAACATGTGTTGGTAGGGCATAGGGTTAATGTATCCATATGAGGTTAGATCTTAATCGGTGCCTTGATGTGTGGCAGCCAATCATGGATTGAATCCTGCATAGGTTTGACATGAGGTTTTGGGAGCTGTGCGCTCTAGGCATTGGTGTAGAGGAACGACATATGGTTGCATTGGTTTGTGAAGCATAGGGAAAGGAATGGACTTGGTCATAGGAAATGGTATGAGATTAGAGGCGTTTGTAACAGGAAGGATGGGATGCTTGAAGAGAATGGGATGGGGTTCCTAAGAACAGGATGAAAGGGATAATGGAACACCATAATACAAGAAGGGCAAAAGACAGAAATGAGAAGTCATGGCTGACCATGATCCTTGACTGCAGCACAGTAGGTGTGCTGCAGATCCAGGGTTGCAGGTTCCAACGTCAGATTTCCTAAAAGGGAAAATCTTGGAAGTGAAAATTTTAAATAGGGGTTGATCAACTGGTCCCAGATGAAAAGTGAGCAACACCCATGAACGAACCCTGCAGGTACGCCACAAAGAAAAAGAAATTGTAACAACTTTTCTGAAACAAGCCTCAAAAGTCAAGACTCATATAGTGGAAAAATAGTTGTAAGAGGAGAGTCTGACTGATGATGAGGGAGAAGATCAAGAGAACTTTACTGGAGTTCTCCAATGTTGGATTGGGTTTATATACTACATACATGATGTTTGTATCTATTTGTAATGTTCTAGAGAATTCCATGATGTAAGCATAAGTGATTGATTAATGCATATAGTACCATCAAGGCTGTGCATAAGTATTTTATGATTGGAAGATAAGGATGATGTCATAGATAAGGGCTGTGCTTGGCTATGCAAGTGTGGCAGCCAATAGGAAGTGAAACTGAGCATAGGTTTGACATGAGGCATATGGTTCTAGACTTTGGGAATGAGGCATGTGTGTAGAGGAACGATGTATGATGGGAGTTGAACATATAGTTTGGGAAATGGGATGTCATGTGATTGATTAGATAATGGAGGGAATATAGGGGTTATGGATAGGGGTTTGGGAGCATCTGTAACATTTTCCTCTATATGAGTCTTGGCTTTTGAGGCTTGTTTCACAATTTCCACTAGTATTCATTCCTAGAGAACCACACAAGTCTTTTGATAAGACTTTCCAACCAACAACTCTGTATGTTGTTCCCTTGCATTTGTCCCTAGAGAACACAGCCTCCCATGCCTCATGCCAAACCTATACTTGGTTCTAAAACCCATTGGCTGCCACACCAACACAGCCCAATAATAAACTCCACCAATAGGATATGATCTGGTTATCAAGGCTGTAGTTTTTTATTTGTTTATTATAAAATTGTAAACTTTTTAATTTTCTTCTGAAAAATTTCATTTTTGTTTTAGAACTATTTTTAAAGAAACCATATGTGCTTCTCTTCTATTACAAGGCAGTTCCTTATCTATGACATCATTCTATTAATAAGATGCTATACATTGTACCACATTCATTAACCAATCACAGTCACTTACATACTCTATGCACAAACACAAACAAACAGTAGTTAGACACTATATAAACCTCATGTCAGTAGTGTACATCCCCAGTTTAATCAACTTGTGTATTCCCTCACAAACACCTTCCTAAGCAATAAAAGCCTAGTCCCCTATAAAGGACAACTATAACAATCTTCTTTTCAAGGTTGTTTCATTGTATGAGATTGAAGCAAAAAAGTCAAAATGTTTCATTGGCTGGTACTATAATGATTATGTAATGTTGTGATATATGGTATTGTATGGCTCTTAGCCCATCCACAATACATTAGTACTATGCAATTACTAGTAGGGATGGAGTGGCCCCAAGTTCATGGCAGGAGTGTCGGAGGGTACGACGGGCGTGAGGCGACGCTGTAAAGTAGCGTTAAGGCTCCAGTCGTAGTGATAGTACGAGACTTAATATATTCACCTGTAAAGTAGCGTTAAGGCTATGTACAGGTGAGCAAT
>JBBPLQ010000647.1:0-16847 GCA_038089855.1 Royoungia palumana
AACGGAACGGCGGAATGAAGGGTTGCGCACTCAAGCGAGTCGCAGGGACAAAGGTAACTAGGGTCTAAATCAAATACAGGGTGAATCGTATATAGGAACGGAGAATGGAGAAGCGGAGTACAAGTCCAAGAGTCAGAATTGTGTACTTAACGAAATGTCAGTCGAAACCCACGGAGTTACGTCCGGAGTTACATCGGAGATCGGACTTGCGGATCGGGATATGACAGAAGCGCTTCAATGGCTTTTGAGGGTATTTTCATTTGCTCATGTTGGCGCTTTTCGAAGAATTGTTCCCCTAGATCTTTTAATGTAACCTCAATTGGGCGGATCTGTGTTTCAGGGATAACGGTGACTTGTTTGTTGTCGTCTTCGATTCCTTCAGTGTGATCTTCTCTTCTAGAGAGTGCGTCAGCTTTTCTCATAAACGTTCCTGGTTTGTGATGACAGGTGAAGTTAAACCTAGATAAATATTGTGCCCATCTCGCTTGTCTGCGATTTAGGTCTTGTCTCGTCATGAACCATTTTAGGTTTTCATGATCGTTCCATATTTTGAATTGGTGTTTTGCACCTTCTAAATAGTGTCTCCATAATTCCAGTGAACGAATAACTAAGAGCATCTCTTTGTCAGCTATTGGGTAATTTCATTCTTCTGGTGACATGTTGTGTGAATTGTATGCAACAGGATGCCATTTGTCTTCTTTTAGGATAGATAGGACTGTGCCCGTTGTGTAATCTGATGCATCACTTTCCAGGCGATATTTGGAATTGTTATCTGGGTATGCGAGGATCGGGGCAGTGGTGAATGCATGTTTCAGCATGTCAAACGCTGTTTGTTCTTTTTCTGTCCATGTCCATGTAATTTCCTTTTTTGTTAGATCATGGAGGGGACATGCAATTTTTGCATAATCTTGGATAAAGTGCCGATAGAAGTTGGCAAGTCCAAGGAATGAACGAACGTGTTTGACCGTTTTTGATGATGGCCATTCCATAATAGCTTTTGTCTTTTCTTGGTCCATGGAGATTCCATTGGTTCCTACTATCATTCCGAGGAATTCCACCTTTTTGACCGAGAAGTAGCATTTTTCTGGTTTTATAAATAGATCATTTTCTTTTAATCTCTGCAGGACTTCCATGATGATTTTGTCATGTTCTTCTTGGTTGTCTGAGGAGGTGAAGATCATAAGGTCGTCGATGTAGACCACTACTACTCCATCCATGTCTGCAAATATGTCATTCATCATCTGTTGGAATGTTGCAGGGGAGTTGCAGAGTCCAAAGTACATGACAACTGGTTCATAGGATCCTCTGAAGCAGATGAAGGCTGCTTTCCATTCGTCGCCTTCTTTGATGTGGACATTGTTGTATCCCCATCTTAGATCCATTTTCATAAATAGTTTGGCATGTTTCAGCTTGTCAACAAGCTGCAAAATGAGAGGGAGTGGATAATTATTTTTGACCGTGTGTTCATTTAGGTAACGGTAGTCCTGTACCATCCATTTCCATCCATCCTTCTTTGGGACAAAGAACACAGGTGATGTTTGTTCCGATTTAGAAGGTCGGATGTAGCCTTTCGCTAATTGGTCATCTATGAAATCTGAGACTTCTTTTTGTTCTGCCAGTGATAAGGGAATGATTCTTCCTTTCTTTGGCTTGAAGGTGTCTTTTAGCTCGATCCCATGATCCCAAGGCTTTCTCATTGGCATTCTTTCTGATTGCTTCTTTGAGAAGACATCTAAATATTTGTGATATTGCTTCGGAACTAGTTCCTCAGCTGTCTTTTCTTTTGGTTTTTCTTCGGCAATATTTGCCGCATTTTCTCGAAGGTAGAGGTTGTTTACATAAGTGTCATAGGCATCTTCGACTTCTTCACAAGTGACTTTCTTTATGAAAGGAGAAGCTTCGCATTGGAGCGGGCAGCGTATAAGATCTACAGATCCTGATTTCCAGTCTATTTCAGGATTATGGTGTTTTAGCCATGTGAACCCGAGGACTAGATCTTTATCTCCGAGGTTGGTTATTTCTGCTCTAGCGTGTTCTTTGTGATTTTTGTAATGAATGTTAATATCCACATAGTGTGTGATTTTCCCAGCGGAGTTTGGGCTTCCATCAGCGTTATATACACTGATTGGGCATAGAAGTTTCTTTTTAGAGATTTTGTGTTTTTCCACATATGCTTTGTTAATGAATATTACGTTTGCACCACTATCAAGGAGTGCGTTTGCTTTAAGGGGAAAGGGAGAGTTTTCTGCAATGATTTTGATTGGAAGACCTATTTCCTTTTCCATGTGGAGAGTTCTGATAAATTTTTCTTCGTATTTCTTTGGGGAATTAAGCACTGGTTTATCGTCCCAGCCAGGCTCAATAGGAGACCCCCAGATGGCATAGTTTGTGAATAATTAGAAGATATGGGACTTATGGTCTTCGCATCCCTGGCCGAGTGAGAGTTTACATAAGGTTCTGTATTATAGTCCGAAAGGGGGTCATTGATGTTCTCACCCCTTTCTGCTAAAGTCCAAAGGAGTTGGAAAACTGACCTTTGCAAATCTGAGATTCCTTCTGTCTCAGTTCACTTTGGCTTTTCCCGCCTTCTTGCTTTGTTGGGCAATGGCGTTAGTTCTTCGTTTACTTGGCATGCTTGACGCCCTTTGGAATTGCAGCCCCTCCAGTGTTGTTTGTTTACCCATTTACATTCTGGGCATTGGTCTTTCTTTGGTGCGCGGTATAAAGTTGATAAGAACTCTGGGAAGACCGGGTAGGTAGTCCCTAGGGCTCCTAAGGGGTATGTGTGAGTGGGGGAGCGTGATGTTCGCCCCAAAAGGGACTCAGAGTGCTGAGGAATGAGAGAGGAAGGTCTTTGAAAGGACGCCTGAGCGAATGGCCGAGACTGATAGTCAAAAAAGAAGCCCGGCAGTCTTGAAGACCGCAGCACGGGTGAGATGGTAAGAGAAAGGAAGAGTGATCGAAAGGTAAGACGGTAAGACGGTAAAACGGTGAGCGGTGATGGTCGGTAGCAGTAGTCGGTTGTTTGTGAGCTAAAATGGAGCTCTCCTCTAAGTCCCTACGATATTGCTATATACTCCAGGGAAGTCCGGAGTTCAGGTACGACGAGTAAGGGTAAAGTCTAAAAGGGGAAATGAAATAATAAAGTTTTGGACAAGTTAGAA
Source organism: Royoungia palumana (assembly GCA_038089855.1). Classification (NCBI taxonomy): domain Eukaryota; kingdom Fungi; phylum Basidiomycota; class Agaricomycetes; order Boletales; family Boletaceae; genus Royoungia; species Royoungia palumana. The sequence goes on from JBBPLQ010000647.1 coordinate 3,165, forward strand.
TGAAACCATACACAGCCACATATACAGCAACTAACTCTAAGAAGGTACAATGAAAGGGGAAGGTGCGATATAAGGCAAAAGAAGAGTCTGCAGTCCTCGGTCCAAAGCCCAAGGAAGACCGATACAGGCGGTCTTTCAGGCAGTCTAGTAGGAAGTCCACGGACCGGTCTACTGTAAGTAAGAAATGAAGAAGAGAATCAAGTCCGTGAGGGTAAGTAACCTCTGAAACAAGGCATGAGTAGGAGATATGACTGTAGAGACGTACAAGTCTCCACATCCATGGGGGACTTTGTGACTGACTGTCCCCAGTCAGGTCACGTGGTTGGGATAATAGCGGTGGAGTGTGAATTCTTGTGGTCACATCGATAACAAGTCCGCCCTGCCACTCTCTCTTTCTTCATCTTCTACTCTCACCTCAACATGCCTCAGTTCACAAGTCAAGTCAAGAAGAACCGAGAACTGGTGGACGCCAGGGCTGCCTACCGCACCAAGCTTAAACATGAGTTCGAGGAGGCAACTGATCGAGTGGATGTGGAGGCCCAAACAATGCCAGATGACCAACCGGCATTGAAAGAGGAGCAAGATGAGTGGGTGGAGTGGTTTGGCATGGCAATAGTAAGTGTGTCGGTTTGCAGGCGATCTCAACTAACGATGGTGTAGGACGCTTGGGAGAAAGCCGCCAATGCAGCGGTGGACCTCTTCCTCGACACAGCCCTCTCAGAGGAGATGACTGCCAGAATTAGTGAGGCTGAGCGAACGTTCAACAGGTGGAAGACTTGGGGACAAGTTAGGCAGGGAGGTGGGAGCCTATTCGGCTTGGAGGACAGAGGGGCAGAAGGTGAGGCAGCTACGAGGACGGTCGACAAGACCGTACAGGAGACGGGAGAGACTGCTATGGAGACTGAGGAGGCAGAACGTGCGGTGTTGGTACCGGTGGTAGAGAAGACTGGGGTCTCCTCGGACGCTCTGTCCGTGGCATCTTCTGGGTTGAAGGTAAGTCTGACTTTTCAACTGTGCTGATTGAGCTGACTCGGGTGCAGAGAGGGTGAGGTGATGAGGAGGAAGAGGTCGACATCATGGATCAGACGAAGAAGTCCAAGACCAGTCGTGTCCCAGCATGGGTGGGGCGAGGGTTAGAGTCCGAGTGGCATGTGTGCGGTCCATGCACATGGGCAGGCATAGAGGATGAGTGCCGCCTGGGGCCCGGTTCGGCTTGTTTCAGGTGCTATGACCGGCACCACAAGTGCGACCTTAGCACCGGGCGAGCAGCTCCTAGGAGGAAAGGGGCAGTGCAGGGGGTGTCGAAAGGTGAGCGTAGTATACTCTTAATATTCAGTACTCATCGTCTTGTAACAGCAGAGCCAGCAGCCTCAAAGCGACTGGTCTGCACAGCTGTCACGTGCCGTTCCTCCGACCTACTCCACATTTCTGAGACCCAACTCCGGCGCCCTCACGCACTCCAATACCCCATCTGTAGATCTCTGTCTCTCCATTCTCTGTTTACAGTTTACATTCTATCTTGTCATGTATTGCCTCCGTCCTAGTTACCCATGACCCTGCATGTACATTTCTCCATCGACCCTTCTCCATTCTCTGTCGACCCTTGTCCATTCTCCGTCTCCGACCCTTACTCTGACCCTTCTGACTCCGGACTTATTCATCTCCGTCCCAGTTACATTTCCCGTCCTCTGTATATAAGTCCACACCTTGTCGTAGATACTCTAGCTTGAATATCGACTAAGACTTCCCCGGCACTCCTCTCTTGTCTCGCTCCACTTTGAGTTCACCCTTCAACCCACTCTGTCCTCTTCATCCTCCAAAATCTGGGACCCTCAACAAGGACAGTAAGGGCGCAGTGCTCTGCTCCGAGTTGCTGAAGCCGAAGTCCCAAACCTCTCATGCAACTCTGGAGTTGTATCCAGAGTTGACCGGAGTTGTCGCCGGAAATCCTGCATAGCCTTAACAACAGCGGCAAAGGCAGGGTCTAGCAAGCGGGCACCCAGCCCAATCGAGCTCTTGTCTGAGGAAGAGGAGGTGGTGGTGATGTCGAAGGGCAAGGGGAAGGAGAAGGAACGGGCGCCGAAGAAGGTCCGCAAGACCGTGGGGCATTGGCCCGTCGAGGCGATCCTTCGCCGTGTCAACGTGCTGGAGGTGCAGCTCTTCCTACTCAGGACCGACACGAAGAAGCTCAAGGTCCAGCAAGACACAATTCTCATGGAGCCGGCCACGGTCTCGAGCGACCTGGCAAAGATCTCTGAGCCGGAGGAGAGTGAGTAGGTCCACCTGTTGTCCCATCCTGTAAATAGCTGGTTGTGTCAAGTAGCGTAGCGTATGAATGCAAGTTGAAATGAAACAGAGTGAGAACGAAAGAGATAAGAAACCAAAGTAGAAAGTTATAACGAAACGATTACAAAATTGCGCGGGGTACCACCCGACTTTTCTTCATCGATCTTCTCTCATCAACTCTTTTCCAACGGTCTTTCGGCGGTCTATGATGGTCTATCGGTCTATCGGCTAATGGGCACGGTGCCTATCGCGCGTTCGAAGAGCAGAATGTACAGCAATTACGGTCACAGGGAGGCACAAGAAGGAGAAACGGACTTGTTTGTTTTATCTTTTGTCTTTGTATTTTGTATTCTGTTTTCGATGTTTTATGAGGAATGGAGAGATAAATAGAGACGCAGACGAAGAGTGTCTGTTGATGATCTTTTAGTACATGATAGAGATCACCGGACTAATCCCGGGGTAAAACAGAGAGGAAGAAACAGGTATCATACTAGACCGCGGACTAAGAGTCCGGGTCATGATGGTCCAAATCATCTTCTTCTTCGGGTTCAGCAACATCTTCCCCTGCCAGTCAGTCTAGACCTTCATCATCAAGACCGATGAGGTCGGTTACTGGTATGGAGGACCTAAAACAGGGGTAGTAAGGTATAACGCGAAATGTTGTGTAGCGCAGTTTGGAGACTGCTCCGTCCAACTCCACCAGTACATATGATCCTCCTGAAGTCCGGCGAAGGACAACCATTGGACCGACGTATCTTGGCTTCGTCTTTCAGTTCAGTTCCTTTTCTACCTGAGTATTTTGGACTAGGACCAGGCTCCCAGGATGGAGGTCGAAGTCCTTAATCCGGTTCTTGAACGCGGCTTCGAAGTGCTTGACAGACTCGAAACGGACTGCAGTGATACGTTGTCAGATTGACTCCAGGTCCTCCTGACACTTTTGAAGCTGGCAGGCTCGCCAAGCAATCAGTCCGGATGGAGTGAAAGGATCTGTATCTGGAAGGGGGACAAGGAAGGTAGCTTCGGTTAGGTCAAACAGGAAAAGTGGCTCGATGCCATGAACCATGAAGTATGGTGATAGACCTGTGGCACGGACTATAGTTATGCGCTCGGCCCAGAAGACCGAGTGAGTAGCAGTATGCCAGCGAGGCTCCCCCCCCGTGGAACTTTTAACGATGGACTCCCGGAAATCAAAATGACGCTGTTCAACCACACCGTTCGCTTGGGAATTGTAGGGAGAGATTCGGATATGACGGATGCCATACCAGTCGGCTAGAACGTCTAGGGCCTGGATAAAGGCAGGGCTGTTGTCAGTAACTAATTCAGAGATAGGACCCCATCTGCATAGGAGGTCCTCGAAAATGAAAGCCGCGATGGCAGTCCTGTTTTCAGACCGTAACATACACCATTCTGGGTAGGCAGTGAGAGCGCAGTGGGCTTGGACGATATACTGATATCCGCCAGAACGGGGCATCAACATGGTATCGATGTGAACCTTGCGAAAGAGTCTGCCAATGATGGGGACCGTCGGGGGAATATGGAAGTGTGCGGTCTGTCAGACTTGGCATTCATGGCAGGTATGCACGAACCATGTGAAGACACCTTTGTGCCCAAGGTCATCGTGTGCCTCCTTAATAAGTCCATACCTGTGGTCTTCCAGTACGATGAGCTGGTGACATCCATGGGGTTCACGGCACCATAAGGAACTGTTGAGTAAGAAGAATTTAGTCACCAAGTTCACAAACGACTGGAACTTGGCATCTGTCAGGTCAGTAGGTTGTTCATGGGAATCAAGAAAAGTCCGTATTAGTTGGATACAGTCTTTGCGGGCCATGGCTTTGGCTGACCGCGGAATTGTGGGTGTGTCCTGTGAAGTTGGAGAGTCAGTGGCTAAGGGAGAGGTGAAAACCGCAGTGTAGGTAAGAGAAGTCTGAGGCGGTCTATAGTCCGAAGAGAAAGAGAAGCGAGGATGAGGAGCATAGTAAGAAGTACGACTATCAGAGGGGAGTTTAGTGGGGTACAGCAAAAGTCTATCATTGAGAAGGGAAACAGAGAAGGAGTACGCCTGGTCAAGCCAATCTTCAGCAGCCTCATCCTCTGGGGGATCTTTGTCTGATGGAGGCCACCGAGAAAGACCATCGGGGCCAACATGACGAGCAGTGGGGATATGACGTATCTCAAAATGAAAAAGAAGTATACCAGCGATCCAGCAGTTGATGGTCGCATTCGGTTGCAAGTCCGGGTTATTAATCATACCCTGGACATACTTAGCATCCATTTCTACGATGAAGTTGGTAAGACCGAAAATAAACACACGGACCATGTGAAGTGTATGAAAGAGTCCATATAGCTTGAGTTTAGCCTGAGAATAACGGCTCTCGACTTTGGTGAGGCTGATGGAGCCAAAATGGTTGGGATATTGCTTCCCGTCTGGGCCCTCCTGAGACAGGATATAGCCGACCGTGATGACTGAGGTGTCTACTGCTAAGACCACCTCTCGGTCCGACTCGTAGTCTAAGTGACGGAGCACGGGGGACTTAATGATCTCGTCCTTCAGATGAACCATCGCATCCTGTTGAGCGGTTCCCCATTCGAAGGGTACTCCTTTGCATGTTAAATCAATTAGTGGTCTCACAATAGAAGCAAAGTTACGGATGAAAATGCGAAGAACTCCGCAGGTCCCTAGGAACCCGCGGACTTGGGTGAGGTTGGTGCAGTTGGGCCAGTCCCTAATCTTTTGGACCTTGGACTCGTGGGGAACCCGACCGTCAAAGGTACATTTGTGCTCGACAATGGTAGCATCCAGGGCAGCAAGTACAAACTTCTTGGCAGAGACCGTTGCGTTGACGTTTTGGAGGTGCTGTAAAATGCAATGAATGACGACAAGATGATTCCAGATGAAAAGGCAGATCCCCAGGTTTTCAGGGATGGTCTCGTAAGACCTGTCCAGTCTTTGGTGCCGAGTGGTCTTGGACTTCACAGGCAAGTCGTCGATGAACAGCATGGTATGGTGGGGAATCTCATCCTGTAATATAAACGACATGTCAGCTTGATAGATCTGTACTGTGTTTGTATGACCCATAGGAAGGGTTGTTAGGCGATGAGGACCGAGCGGACTATTGAAGGTGGTCATATCGCGAGATTCTGTGTGCAGCGGTCTTTGGTCGTAGCCGGCGAAGAGGTCTATCATTCCATAGACCGCATACCCACCAAAAGACTTGGCAAGGTGCTCGATGAATGGAGGGACTGAGGAATCTCGGATGGTGACAGCATTTAGGGGTTGAAGGTCATGGATGAGACGAAGGGTTTTGCTGTCCTGCTTAAGCACACAGAACCAGCGAGAGCGGTAGGCTGCAGCGGATGGTTCATATACTCTGGAAGCGATGTGGTCTTTGATGATTTGGATGGCTTGATCCCAGGCTTTTGGGGGAATGGGGATGTTACAGAGAACCCATGGCATATGAGGTATGGTCGGTATCTTGACCAATGGGAAATAGCGTTCGTCAAGACACCTGTGCTCAGTGGGGACCCAAGCGAAGGCGGTCTCATGGTTTCAGACTATCCATCGGACCAACTTAACCTCTTCAGGCCATAGCCACTTCGTGGGGTCGAGGTCAAGCGCATCTGCACGTTCCTGGGTGAAATGGGCACTGGGAACGAAGTCCGGTGGGTGAGTAGGTAATGGAACAAGACTGGCCAAGGGGTCATCTGGTAGGTGGCGCAGTATGTGGTACTCCTCCTCGAGAGGGGCCACAACTGGCCTAACCTTCTTTGCGACCAGTTTGTAAGCAAAAGAGTGGAGAACAGGATCGAATGAGAAGGTAGAGTTGAAGGCGGAAATAGCAGAAGAGGATAGGGCAGATTGGGTAGAAGACAAAAAGGTATACTTAGAAGACCGTGGGTGTCTAGTATAGCCCGGCGGTCTTGGAGCGGTCAGTGGTGCAATGGATAGAGACGAATGGAGGTAAACGGAAGACTGTGGGGACTCTCCCCAACCTTTCTGTGGATCATCGATGTCTAAAAACCCGTCTGTAACTCAATTTCGGGGTTATGGTTAGTGCAAAGAAGTCCGCGGCGACAGCGGGGACATCCCTCCATCCAGGGACAGGTAGGTAAGTGGAACTCCTTGCCCGTATTTGGGTCTTGGAGCGTGATCGTTTGTCCTCCATTAGGGAAATCGTCATTAGACACGCTTATAATGCAATGAAAGGGGCGGCTGAGCAACAGATCGAAGTTGGCTCGTTTGACCACTTGGACCTGGAGACAAACCTCCCCTGTACCGAAGTCTAGGGGTAAGTTTTCAACTACGCCTATAGTAGATTCGGTGGTGGTGTTAGCATTAGACATTGTCATTAGGTGATCGGACCGGACTGGAAGTCTGAGGTCTTCCCACACCTGTTGAGGCATGGCAACAATCTCAGACCCGGTGTCCAAGACCGTGGTTAGAGTTCGATCGGTTCCAAGGACTTTAACCTGTAAGGCACACAGGGGCATGCTGTGGGAGCCTACTAGACGACCATCATCGCTTCGAAGGATGTGGTTGCCAAACTCTCAGTTGATAGCTGCAGGATTGCGACCAGCAAGCTCATTGACCTGAACAACGTTGGTGGTAACGGGAATGCGAACAGTAGTAGAGACCTCTCTGAAGTGCTTGCGCACTTCTGGGGCTGAAGAGAGGAGGTCCGTGACCGAGACCGGGACAGTGGTCTCCAGAAGTCGGTCTACGATACGTTTTGGTGCGGTCTTGTCTTCGAGGGGGAAGGAATAACGAAACTGCCTGGCAGGGGCAGCAGCGGTGTTGGAAGAGTTGGGGCGAAAGGAGGAGTTGGTGTTTTGGTTAGGAAAGGTGGATGACGAGGAAGGTCCAGGGGCGGATGTGGTAGTTGGCCCCGCGGACTTTGATGGTCCTGAAGACGAACTGCGGGCTTCGCAGACTGCAGGCGAAATAACCTCCTCAGTTACTGGTGTCGTACGAGTGGTGTGATCTGATTTACGAGGTGGGATCTCTACCCCGTCGAAGCACAGACACTTTCCCTTGTCTTTAGCCTTTTCAGCTTTAAAGGTAGTGGCTGCATGAGCCATATAGGTCTGGAATTCAGGGTCAGTTTCTTCAGCATCTCGGTCATCATCCCAGCCGTTAGCCAGGGTTAAGAAGACCGACGGTTCCATGTCCAATACTGCGTCAGTATCAGGTACAGTTAGAGAATAAAGTCCAGTTGTAATATCCGCAGACAGTGCTGCTGGTGTAGGAGAGTGGGGTGCCAATCGGTAAAGGCAATCTTTGAGGCAACATGTGCCATCGATTCTAGGGATGCGCTTCCCGTCAGGAAGGCAGAGCCAACCGTCGGGGCCCTTATGGGCTTTACCCGCGGCGAGATACTCAGATACTTGGGGGCAAGAGCTAATGAAATGTCCATACTGGTCACAGAAGGCACAAGCACGGTTAGTTTGATGTTGGAATGCCACTTGCTCTTGTTTAACGACTACCAGCTGGGCGGTCAGTGCTGGGGAGACCAGCAGACTTGTGGCTGCCCAGGCAGGGTATGAGGTAGGCAGTGCTAGGTAAGGTCTGGCAACAGGGACCAACAAGGGGCAAAGAGCGGCACCAGTCAGAAGGAATTCTGTGGCTTCAATGGTGTCGTCCATGGGGTATGGATCAAAGGGGTGAAGATTGCTTTTAGTAATAGACAGGCGGTGGCGGACTTGGGCTTCGAGGTTGTTTGGTAAACCACCCAAAAACAGTGTGTCGCAGTCTAGCTCAGAGAGCTTCCGTGCTTGAATAAGCGGGGTGACCATCTTTAGGAAACCTTGGCAGTACTGTGCAAACTCAGTTAGCAACTGCATCGGCTTACTCTTGGTTTCCTGCACTAGACACTGCAGGTCTGCACAGCTATATTTGTTGGTGCCTTTGCAACCAGGGTATAACTTCTTTACTGCGTTAACGAACGCAGTCCAGTCCATGGCTGAGGCCTTGGCGAGGGTTCTCCAGCAGTCAGACTTGTCATAGGCCGCGTATCTTAAGGCGGTGAAAAGTCCAAAGTCTAGCTGAATGGGAGTAGCTAGGGTGTTGGGTAAGTAAGTGCAAGGTTTGGGATTCGTCCCAAGGGGTCCCTAGTGGGTCTGGGATGAAGTCCTGAGTGAGGGGAGTGACTTCCAGGAAGTCCGAGTGAAGTCCTGGACAGTCCGAGTGCAGGAGGAGTGATAGGAGTGGTCGGGAGTGGTTGATCGGGGCTGGAAAGGTGTCGGAAGGTCGGTCGGGTTGTCGGAAATGCTGGTAATGGACGGATAGATTGATAGGAAGGTAGGTAGGTACAGAGGAGTCGTCCCAAGGGAGTAGATATCGTCCGAAAGGTGGTAAAAGCTCCCTAGACAAGGCTAGGTACAGGAATTTATAGTCCGGGCATTTCCCGGACCGTATAAACAGTTGCAAAGCTCGGAAATAGCTTAATAATGAATCTATAGTATGTAGACCTACTGCCGAGTCAAGTCCGGGGCATATGAACAACGTCCGGAGCGCGGGAAAGTAGTCCGAGGTAGTCCAGACTGCGAGAAACCCGCCGGGAATAGTCCGGACCATGGGAAAGACGACCGGACTATCGAATATGTGTCCGGAATGTATGCAATGGGACTGGAAAGTGGACGACGGGGCCGGAAAGTGGAGAATCGGTCCGGAAAGTGGACGATCGGGCTCGGGAATGGATAATCGGGCCCGGAAATGGATGTTCGGGCCCGGAAAGCATGCATCGGTCTTGGGATGAAGCCGGGATATCTACCTAGAGCTGTCCCAAGCTCTACAATGGTCCTGATTGATCATTTGTCCTTTTATTTGCCAATCCATGCTCCTCCCCCTTTGAGCCCTCACGAGGCAATTTGGGCCTTGTAGGGCATGATAGTCACTGGGAGGTTTGGTTCGTCGTGAACTGGGAGTGATTGTTTACTCCCCTGGATGGTTCCAACTTGTCGATCAGGGTGATTTTTCTATCGCCAATGGTGATCCTATTAGATGCTAAGTCTAATATTACTTTATGTTCCCGTAGGAACGGGATGCCCAATATACAGTCATATCTATCGATGTTTGTGACATCAAAGTACATTTCTGTACTATAATTTCCAATGGTAAGTTGGGACGTGCTGCCATGGGTAATCTTGGAGTGGCTCCCAATGCAGCCAAGTTGTAGAGTTAGCTGCTGTTCGAGGGGCTGTACCCTCATATTCGTGACCTTCATGAAAGCGGGGCTTACAAAGTTACCAGTACTTCCGGTGTCAACCATGGTGTATGCCTTACTACCATGTATATTGACTTCGAGGGTAGCACATCTTCGTGCTTCCAGTGAGGTTCGTGGGCGTATGCCCAGTCTGGCCTGTGGATTGTTTCGAGCTCATCGAGTACCGGAAGGTACAATTGGGTACTGCAACCGCAATCGCTGCCATCTGGACTTCTTGTTCAGTGCTCCAGTTCTGTTCAATTACAATGAGACCATGTGGTGTACTTATAGTCACATCGTTATTGTAGATCATGACATGCAGAGGTGTACGACCGCTCAAGGAGGTGTTTATACCTTCAAGTTCAGCTGTGATCCATGGAAGGTTTTCTCCCCTCCATATGGCTGTGATCACATCTCTCAGGTCTTCCATGGTCGATACTCAGCCAGCTTCGAGGGATGCGATCCCATCAGCCAGTATTAGTTGAGCACTTCGGACATGGTCAATGTTCAAACTGTGTCCTTCCATTTGGGCTTGGTCACAGTCATCCCAACCCCGATCGTATGCTCTATCCGCCATCTGTTTTGGGTAGTGTAAAGCTACGTTGAGGTTATTGTTACGAACGCTCCTAAACCCCTATCTTCAACCCCTGTCTTCATGCCATCCAACCCCATCTTATCTTATCAACAAGTCTTCATCCCTCAAGAACGCTATGTCATTCCTCCTGCCTTTCACCCAGACTTGTTCTAGACTCTTTACACCTTATGCCAAACCTATGCTCAAAACCTATTCCTATTGGCTGCCATATCACACAGCCTCATTATGTCTTACGATTCTTTTCCTCCAATCATATCATTACTTTCGCACAGCCTACATGGCACCACTTTCATTAACCAATCACGGTCATTCTACTCACTTCCTCTTATGGTATAAAGTCTGGTACACCAGTTGTGCACAGACCAGGACACAAATAGATACCAACACTTTGGAGTAGTATATATACCTGAGCTGTACTTCGATAGTCCTCAGTTTAATCAACTTTGATCTCTTCCACTCAAACAATTCTCATAAGAGCTAGTCTCTCTACAAAAGACCACTACACATCATCCTATTGATTTGGGTGTTGTTTCAGTTATCCTCACTGTCAATGGCACTCTGACTGATGTGCTCGATGTGTTCATTGCATCTAGGGCAATCATTGTCATCATGGATCACACCATAGAGGTGAGACCACATCCATCATGGCATGGTAGAATTATTTTCTACTGGTGGGAGTGTGGTGTGCACTCCATGTGATCCAGAGGATCCAGGATATTCAATATCCATCACATCCCCTGATGTTGATGATTTGCTGATGAGTTGATATTTTTCACTTCCAGGTTCCAGAGCTGAGTGCATCATCGCACATCGGATGATGTTCTTGTCCTCTAGTCCTGATTTGGGCGAGTTTTCGCCCTCTCTCATGGCGCCTAAATAGGCGACTGGTTCATTATCCTTGTTTACGTCTGAGGCATCAGAGTATTCAAATACTTCCTCGACGTCTTCAACGTCTCCAGGCTCTCCATCAGATCCTTTGAGGTCTTCACCTGGCAAAGCCTTATCTTCGTTGCTGGGCTCTTCCAATTCGTTACCCTCACGGTGAAAAGACTAAAAGGTGGGTGAGTGGACTTGGTAGGTATACTTACCTCCAAGTCCAGGCCACCGAAGTATCTAAGGGTAAAGAGGAGCGAATATGTTCACCCCAAAGGGACTCTAGAGAGAAGGGAATAAGTCTGGAACGAAGTCCTGGCACGCACCAGAGAGTGAGAGAAGGCCCGGGGACAAATAGACGAAGTCCGGGAGTCATAGAAGCTGTTACGACTTCTTTTTCCTTTTAACATATGCATAGGACACGTTCATGGCCACTGTTCTCTCTTCATCCAAGAACGGTTGATTTCTTTCTCTTCTTAAAATTTTCACTTCCGAGGATTTCCTTTTTAGGAAATCCAATGTCGGAACATGTAGTCCTGGATCCGCAGTATACCTACTGTGCCGCAGCCAAAGACCTCGGTTGTCTACAGTCTTCCTCCCTCCTCCCTTCTATCCTTCTTGTGTCACGGAGTTCCCTCCTTCCTTCTCCATTATTCCTGGGGACCCCGTTCTGTTCCTTTTGGGATCGTCTCTTCCTTCCTCCTCCTCTTTCATTCCTTAAACCTCCAAAGGATGTCCCATTCCACTGACCTAACTCAGCCCTTCCTGTACCATATATAAGTTGTAGGATACATGCCTATGTTCCCTAGCTTAGTTCTACTCAATTTACTGTGCTCAACAACTGTCGCCCTCTGAACTCTCCCTCCTCTCTGGAGAGCTTTCTCTTGAACCCTTCGAACCCCCTACAACGTGCTAGGGATCCCTTGAACTCTCAAAACCCCTTTGACAAGGGTACTTGTTACAAACGCTTCAAAGCCCCTATCTTCGACCCCTATGTTTATCCCATTTCCTGCATCACATGACTTGAAGTCACATGACATACCATTCCCAAAACTACATGTCACTCATGAACCCTACACCGTTCCACTTCATGCCTCGCTCATTCCATTCCCCAAAGGCTAGACCTTTGCCTCATGTCAAAACCTATGCTCGGAATCCATTTCCATTGGCTGCCACACTTGCATAGCCAAGCACAGCCTTATAGAACATTCTATGACATTCTAACCAATGGCAGTTCTTTCTCTTATCATATGACATCATCGCTTACTGATGCTGTGCATCGTACCACTTTCTCTAACCAATCATAATTAGATACTGAGTATCGTACCACCTTCCTTTTAGTGTACTATCGTAAATACGACCACACACAGTGGACAGTACATATACCATGTAATACATCCCGGAGAACTCCAGTAAAGTTCTTCTGGTCTTTCGCTTACAAACCAGTTGGGACAACATTCTAAACCACCTTATCATCTTATCACTTCACAAGTCTCTTCCTTTGTAGGCTTGTTTCAGTACTCACCCTCTGAACAATCGACTCCTGCCATCCAGCAAGAGCCCCTATTTTCGGAACCTCCAGAACCCCTATCTCGGAACGTCGGAACCCCAAGCTCATTGAAACCCTTGACCTTCTGTCACTCAACAGAAGCCCCTATCTTCGGAACCTTCGGAACCCCTATCTCAGAATGTCGGAACCCCTGAGCCACTGAGTTAACGCCAGTCCCTACCCGGGGTTGTCGTAACAGAAGCAGAGACCGGTCATGGAAGTCCAGTCCGGTCACAGGGAACGATGAGAACGATGGTCGGTCAGTGTATTATGATGAGAGGAGATAACGGGAGACAATGGAACAATAGAAGGGAATGGCCCTGACGATGTACGATGTGAGCTCTGTGGGAACTGTCATTTCTGGACAATAGGTACATGATTTATAAGTCCGGGTATGCTTGGACGATATGTATGGACCGGAAACGACCTATAATGTAGTATGTATGAAATAATAAAGAAAGGAAGGAGACAGGATCACGTAGGAACCGACCCTCAAAGGGCAGCATTCCTGAGTCCCGTCTCGGATCCAATAAACCCGATCGCTCAGTGTAAGTTGGACCTGAGGAACAAAAGCATCGTAAAGCAATGGGAACACAGTAGGAAACCATACGAAACCTGGAAGGGAAGAGCAGAACAAACGAATACAAGTCCTGGATCGAAGAAAGATAAGTCCGGGATGATGCAAGGTGAGCCTGGTCGGTCCTTGGTTGGCCGAGTCGGCCAGGTGTCCAGACTATCGACCAGTCAGTCTAAGGTCGACCAGGCATCTCGGGAACAGTAAAGGGCAACTAAAGATAAGTATAACAACGCGTGGCACGAGTAGGGGAGGGGATATACACGTAGAAGTGTACCGATCTCTACAATGGGTTTTGATCTGTTTGTTCCCCTCTTGCACTTTGGCAGTAAAGAGTCGAGGTCTCGGGGGATTTTTCCCTCTATCCTTGCAAGGTTTGTTGCATTGGTCAGCCATGTGACCTTCCTTGTTACAGTTGAAGCATTTGATCCCCTGAAGGAATTTCCAGGGTTGCTTCTCGCTGTCTGGCTCTTGGATTTGTCAATCCCCAGAGCAGTGGGCATATTCACCCTTGTGATCATTTTCACGATTCACTGTGAAGGTTTTTCCCTTTGGGCGATATATTGTATTTCCTTTCTTGAAGTACCTCGGAGCACTTCCAGAG
>JBBPLQ010000648.1:0-12540 GCA_038089855.1 Royoungia palumana
TTGCATAATCTTGGATAAAGCGACGATAGAAGTTCGCTAGACCGAGGAAGGATCTGACGTGTTTGACCTTGGTTGGTACCGGCCATGCTCTGATGGCTTTGGTCTTTTCATTGTCCATGGAGATCCCGTTAACTCCTACGATCATTCCCAAGAAATCTACTTCTTTGCATGAGAAGGTGCATTTTTCTGGTTTTATAAATAAATCGTTTTCTTTTAACCACCTGAGAACTTCTATCGCGATTTTGTCGTGTTCTTCCTGATTATCTGTAGATGTGAAGATCATGAGATCGTCGATGTAGACGACCACAACTCCGTCCATATCAGAGAAGATGTCGTTCATCATCTGTTGGAATGTGGTGGGGGAATTGCATAAACTGAAGTACATAACGATGGGTTCAAATGATCCGCGGTGACATACGAATGCTGCTTTCCATTCATCACCTTCTTTAATGCGGACACTGTTGTATCCCCATCTGAGATCCATTTTTGTAAATAATTTTGCATGTTTGAGCTTGTCTACAAGCTGCGAAATGAGAGGAAGTGGATAATTATTTTTGACCGTGTGTTCATTTAGGTAATGGTGGTCTTGGACCATCCATTTCCATCCATCCTTTTTAGGGACGAAGAACACAGGTGACGTTTGTTCTGATTTGGAAGGTTGGATATAGCCCTTGGCCATTTGGTCATCTATGAAGTCGGAGACTTCCTTCTGTTCATCGGGCGACAATGGTATGAGTCTGCCCTTTTTAGGTTTGAAGGTGTCTTTTAGTTCGATGCTGTGGTCCCAGGGTTTACGGAGTGGGATCTGTTCTGATTTCTTCTTTTTGAATACGTCAAGATACTCGTGGTATTTCTTTGGCACGAGTTCTTCTACAGTCTTTTCTGTTTTTGGTTTTATTGTTTCAGCCTCCTGGGCTTTACGAAATTGGAAGTCATAGATGTCTTCTATTTCTTTGCACGTTACTTTCTGTACGAAGTCTGAGGAGTCACATTGGAGGGGGCAATGAGTAAGGTTTACTTTTCCCGTTTTCCAATCTATTTCTAGGTTGTGCTTCTTTAGCCACATGTAGCCTAGAACAAGGTCATGGGTTCCCAGATTGGTGATTTCTGCCCTTGCTTTCTCCTTGTGCCCTTGATAAGAGATAGTGATATTGGCATAATGCGTTATTTTCCCGGCGCTGTTAGCACTGCCATCGGCATTAAAGACTGCAATGGGAATGGGGAGTTTCTTTGTTTGGATTTTATTTTGTTTTACGTATTTTTGGTTGATAAAGATTATGTTTGCTCCGCTATCAAGAAGGGCAGAGGCTTTTTCTGGTAAGAGGGTGTTTTCATGATCAATCTCTAGATCTAGGGATATTTCCCGATCTGGATTGAATGTCCTAATAAATTTTTCAGTATATCTTTCTGGGGAATCAAGCACTGGATTATTGTCCCAGCTGCGCTCTGTATGAGTCGCCCCTGATGTTTGTAAGTCCGAAAGCATAGGTTTTTCTGAATAAGGGGGAGACTCGGGAATCACATAAGGTTCAGTATCGTAATCGTCTAACGAATATGTGTTCAAGGGAGAAAAGAAGGACTGACCTTTGTGAATCTGAGTTTCCCTTCTGCTCAGTTCGCTTTCCCTTTTCCCTTTTGGAAAAACACCCTTATCTCGTCATACGTTTTTCCTTTTAGATCCTCCAGGGATCCGGTTTCCTTAATTTCCTCGATTTTACTGGTTGAGGGTGTGGGTTCGGTGGTTGTGGTGCGGACTTGTTTGCCCTTTGCCGCACATTTGAAATGGTGACGGCCACCGACCCACTTGCAGGTGGGGCACTGCTGCCTTTTAGGGGCGCGGCAGTCCTTTGTGAAGTGACCCTGTTTGTCACAATTGAAGCATTTTGTGGTGCTCGAGGCACCAGGGTTTTCTTCTTTTGGGGGGCAGCGTTAATGAACCACCCTTCATTGTCGATCTCCATCGAGTCGACTTGCATGGCGTTGGGATCATTTCTTTGAGATCCCTGGAACATTTCTCCTCATACATATGCGAGGGATTCCATTGCTTGGCTGTATTTCCTGACGGAGTTTATATATTCTTGGACGGTTGTTGGGCGGCCGTCCTGAAATACTCTTGCCAGGATCCTTGGGTTTGTCACCTTCTCTAATAGGGCGATTGCGTGTGTATCGGGGATCTGGGATTGCATCACCAGATTCATCCACTTTATGAGGAACTCGTCAGTCCTCATGTTTCCTTGGTATATTTTGTTTAATTGGGCCAATGCCTAGTCTTTCTGAAGATGGGGTTTAAAGTGGTTCGCTAATTCTGTTGCGAACTGTTCAAAGTCGTTCCTGACGTATGTTCCGTCTTCCCTTTTGTGGTCTAGGGTTGGGAGATATACTTTGGCGTATTCTCCTGCCTTTGTTCCCTTGAACCGGGAAAGTATGGCTGCCATTTTGTGGCGTACGTCGTACACTTTGTTTAGAGTGAGCCATGTTGTCATCTTGGCCCACCACTCGTCCCATTTTCCAATTTCTCCTTCGTACACTCCAGGGTCCACCATCAACTCGAACTTGTGTCCTTGATCTCTGGGGGCGTGTTGGGAGTCTGAGGTTCCCTGTCCTGCCTGGATCTCAAGATCTAAGATTTTTCCTTCTAGTGCCGTTATCACTTGGACCATGTGGTCTGCCATATCTTTCAATTTATCGTATACGTCCATTTGGCGGAGCTTTCGTGCGAAAGCGGCAAAGGTTTGAGAAGAAGCTTGGGCCATTTTTGAAAGAGGAATTTATTATATTTCTAGGGAAGAGAAGTGTATGTGGGGAGACGTGAGGGTTTCTTTAGAGTACGTAAGGGATGGAGAGACCTGACAGTAGGGTCGTTGATTTGATCCCAGTCGTGATATCTAGATCTGGAACCGTACTGTCTTCTTTTCTCTCGATGTGAGAGGGGTCTTTCGGCTATTGGTACGTAAGATGGGTCTACTGACTCGGTCCTTTGTCTTTTGGGGATCCGGTCTAGTGGAACTATTATGGAAGATGGAGACCTCTTCGGGCTTAGATGTGACACGTCATTTAAGGAAAGGGGGGTTAGGGGTGTGTCGAGGTGAAGAGAGGGCTCCTGGCTTTCTCTCTTTATAAGACTGATCGATGAACGAAACCTGACCCTTGTACCACGTGACCTTTCTGCTTCTTGGGGGTCCAATAATGCGCTCTGCTGATCTAACTCGGGGACTAGGCTGGCGCGACGAAGGGAGCAGACTGCTAATACTGCTCTTAAGAGCCTGTCTTCTGTCGTGTGACTGAATCTGTCCCAGGGTAGATGATGATCTATGACAAGCGCTGAAAAGGTGGCGGCGTCGAGGGGCTCTGATGGGGAGTATCTCCTATCTCTAACGGACTCTCTCAACCGTTGTACTTCTTCGTCGCTTGCTGTGGGGAGAAGGTTCTCGATAACCTTATATAAAACTTTGAGGTTAGTGGACGTTGAGGAGGAGGGGTGCACTACACACGATAGGTTCGTAAGTCCTTTGCCTAGCGTTGACCTCTTTAACGCACTTGTGCTTGTAAGTGGGACTTTGGGTGTGTGGGAGTGTTACCGGGCTTTGTGCTTCAAGCGGAGCGAGGTAAGAATGAGTTAATTCAAAGTGAAACAACACCCAAAATCGAAAGGATGAAGTTTAGTAGTCGTATCAAGAGTGACTAGCTCTGAGAGTAGACTTTGAGTGGAAGATACAAGTTGAATTAACTGAGGAAGGTATGCTACTACATGATGGTATATATACTGTCTCTATATTGTTTGTATGTATTTGTGTCCTGGTCTGTGTGCACTGGTGTGCCAGACTTTATACCATAAAAGGAAGTAAGTATAATGACTGTGATTGGTTAATGAAAGTGGTGCCATGTAGGCTGTGCGAGAGTAATAATACGATTGGGTAGAAAGAATTGTACGACATAATGAGGCTGTGTAATGTGGCAGCCAATAGGAATGGGAGTTGCGCATAGGTTTGGCACGAGGAGGAGGTCTAGAACAAGTCTGGTGGTTGGTATACTGGAACGACATAGTGTTCTAGTAGATGATAGACTTGTTGATAAGATAAAGATGGGTTAGATGGCATGAAGACAGGGGTTGAAGATAGGGGTTTAGGAGCGTTCGTAACAGAATGGACAAGGGTCGACAGAGAATGGAGAAGGGTCGACGGAGAAATGTACATGCAGGGTCGTGGGTAACTAGGACGGAGGCAATACATGACGAGATAGAATGTAAACTATTAAATGGAGAATGGAGAGACGGAGTGAAACGGAGAGACAGAGATCTATGGACAGGATATCGGAGTGCGCGAGGGCACCAGAGTTGGGTCTCGGAAGTGCAGAGTAGGTCGGAGGAATGGCACGTGACACAGTTCAAACAGATGTACACAAGTAAATTCTCTTGGTTGCGATAATGGATAGGTTGGCCAAGGGTACTCCAATTGGTAGGTATTTCGACGAAGTTATTTCAATTGTGGTGGAATCCTGCTTCTGATTGTACGATGCAATGGTGTATGTGTATGGATGAAGGCTGCAATCCAAAGCAGATTTTGTCCAAGAACAGGTGGTTACCACAGAATGGACAGGGCCTGTGAATTGGTTGTATCGAATTGAGTGTGCGTCTATAACACTCTCTAGTACTGCAGGGAACAGAGGTGTCTCTCAGTAATTCTGCTGTTTTGACTGGTGCAGATTCTGAGGTGAGTCACGCACATTTGATTGTGGTAAGGAAGGGTCCTGGGGACGATGGGTTGGATTGACAATTCCTTCGTCTAGATCTCGTAGGGTTAAAGGCTGCAGGTAGAGTTGGCTGGATGGACTGCTGAAGTGGGGGTGATCTCAGAACGGGAGGTTCTGGAGCAGCACTTGTCGAGGCAGTAGGCTCTCGAGTGATAGAAGTCAAAGGGAATGGGGTTCTCGCCAAGGGAGTTCTCGGTGGAGGCTGACTAACCGTATTTGGTAGATAAAGGTTGTCAAAGCCTATAAAGCAATGATAAAGTCGATTAGCAATTGAAATGCGATAATCAAGTGAGAAATGTTGAATATGGGGATCCATCAAATATGCAAAGTATGAAACTATTGCATCCTCATCACAATAAATCATGACTGATGCTCGTTGATAAGTTGGGTGAGTTGTAAGAACAATCCAGAAGGATTCGATCAACAAAACATCACCTGGATGAAACACATGGCTTCAAAAGTCTCCGTGGCTGAACCAAGGTAGGTGACAATGGGATAAGGTACACGTAAAGAATATGCCAGCCACTTGGTCAAGCGGGGCTCATAACCTAAAGAACTTAGACAGTTCTCTTTCTCTACATTGGAACATAGGATACTTCTTCTCTTTATAGAAGTATGCGCAGGTATGATCAAGTAGAGACTTACTTGAGGAGACTTGAGTATAAGCAAGAGTGATTGAACAGAGTAGAGAGTAGATTTCTAACTGGAAGAGCGAGTATGGAGGAGCTCTCCCTTTTATACTATACAGCTATGTATGTATGTATTTGGACTGGTCCGTACACAGTCCTATCTTTCTACCTAATAAGGAAGAAGGTAATGCAATGGAATCATATTGTCTGTCATACATAATTAGTAGGTATCCAATAGTGATCAGTAAATGAGTCATATGAGATGACTGATGTATGACATATGAGAAAAGAATAATAAATCAATATGAAAATGATTAATTATATAATATCAGTGGTATCTGGATAAGAATCTCTGAAATAGAAATACCACATGATATTCAACATGATGGGTTGTGAACATGTAGTTTGGGAAATAGGATGTCACGTGATTGATTAGATAATGAGGGGAATATAGGGGTTTGAGATAGGAGTTTGGGAGCATCTGTAACACTACCGTGAGGGTGCACAAATCAATTGCACGAAACCTGGTGGGATGGAGGCAGCAGCAGTAGATGGAAATCTTGCAAGATGTGGTGGGGGGCACACAAATCAATTGCACAATGCAGCAGATACATGTCTTGCAAGATAGAATGGTTGCATCATAGTTGGTAACTTGTTTTGCAAGACGAGGGGTGCAGGGTAGGGTAGCAGCCAGTAGAGGTCTTGCAAGATATTGTGGCCCCCAGTGGGAATGTCAATGAAGTATTGCAGACTAATCACCAGCCTGAGTAGTGTGTTGCACTACCGTAGTTCTTGCAATGCAGTGCAACAGTAACTATAGTAGGTATTGCAACAAATGCCCAGGATCTGGTGCTGGCAATTGGTAAAATGCTTGTACTAGTTGTCCCGGAGGGTACTAGTTACGTCATCTTCAGGCAGGTGCTTCACTGCTATGACGGAAGAAGTGGCCTCTGGTGTGACAGGAGCTTTTGTAGCTGGCTTGTACTAGCTGCCCCGGAGTAGAGACCACTTCTTGCTGAGGCAGTTTGTGAATACTTTGACTACCTGACATCTCGCTACGATGAACTCAGGCGGGTTGCTCTCAGCTTCTTGCAGGTCATCTCCCCTGCAGGCTGCAGACATGGGTGGCTACGACTATGGTGACATTAAGATTGATATATACTTCAGGAAGCTCTGGTAGAATATGCACGGACTCACTATGCTGCCTACAGTCTTAAGTGTCCTGGTGGATTGCGGATCATTTCGCTCGGCACTAATATGTGTATGCCTATTTCATTTCCTCGCGCCTGTCCTGTGACTTACAGTTATCTAGGGTACACGTGCGTCATGACGATTTGCAATCTTGAAACCATTTGATTTGAAACCGCGAGTGATCTGCACAGGCTGGACTGTTTCAGCTATATCAATGCCACTAATCCTGATCTGCTCGGAATCCTCCGTTTTCTCACTGATGAACTTCAGCATGCCAAGGATCCAGGCGACCGAGGTGAGCTCTCTGCCCCTCATTCGTTGGCTTTCGTTCTGACAAGAAAATTCCGGTTTAGATTATTGGCATGCTTGAGTGGTTGGGAGGATCACGAAAGCTCAGTTCAACCCCACGAACCTATGTGAGCCATATACTTGACTTCTGTCCTGTCGCTTTTTTGGCTATCTTTACAGTCTACCAGATGTAAGTTTTGCTTATAGATGGGTCAGCCGTGTGAACGAGTTTGCAGCGCTAGACAACCAGACCGAGATGGGTCCTACATTCGTGCTGGAGTACAGCGCACGTGAAGGCGGCCTATGGCCAAAACATTATTCGGGTGCCAATGACCCACTGGACGCGATCTTGTGACCGAACGTGAGACTCTGCTTCCCCTCATCCGAGCACATGCTGATGATCCCTGTACAGGAATGGAGTACAACTCGTCGTTGGTACAGGTATATGATCTAGATGGGAAACAGTCGACCACCTCATCGCTGACGTTAATTCTTTGCAAACATACAATACCTACCAGTCCAAAAACTAGGTTGCCGGATTGAACTGCACCGGGAAGTATATTCCTTCCAAAATTTGCTATATACGTAGTGGATCTTCTAACATCTCGTACGCTAACTGCAACCAGTCATATGTATCAACCCAGCCATACCTGACTCCCATCATGTGATCCATTCAAATGGAATCCAGTTTCAGTGTTCACAAGCTTCTCAATTGATCCACGTTCGATGTGTCTCCGTACTCCATGTTAACCGGACTCTCATTCCAACGAAGTAAACCATGGAACCAAAAATAAGGGACCGTTGAATCCTTAGAGGGCGCTGACGCACCTATGACTCCGTCGGGCTTCGATCGACCTCCCGCCGTGATTCATCCTTTTTCGACCAAAATTGTGTGTTACTTGCGGGTTTCTTGATTACTATTCAAGGAAGTTAGCGCTGAACCGTACATATTTCGGGACGCATGACCTGCGTACAGCCTGCCACACGGCACAGGCGGAGCGTAATCAAAATCAAAATCCTTGGCCAGTTCGAGAAGATCCAATACAGGAAGTACGCATGGATGACAAAGTGGGCGCTTCAAAGGGCCGATGTATCGCCATGGGTCCGCCCGCATGTTTATTCCTTTGACCACGTACAGCAATTATTAGCTGTGTTCGTCCACTCCCTCTGTCAGTCGTTTTGTTACACACCTCCAATGACTCACTCAGCCAATCCCGGGAACAACATTGTGTCTAATAACACCATTCACGATTCTGACAAGCATCATCTGCCGCCAAGTCTAATAATCTCGGCGCACCAGGGCAGAATCCTGGGGCTTGCGTATTTTGGTGATGGGGGGCTTGTTGTCACTGGCTCTGAGGATGGAACTGTGAAGGCTTGGAATGTGGAGAATGGGGAACGAGAAGGGACTGTGATGTTGCATGACTACGGAGTTTCAGCAGTTGAAGTGACGAGGGATGGCACGAAGATCATCAGCCTCGACTGGGGAGGGACCATCAAAGTGTGGAACGCGGAATCGCACAAGCTGGTCAGGAAATGGATTGATCCACGGTGTAACAGCAGACTTGCGCTCTCTCCCGACGGTCGACTCGTCGCAGCCAGTGGGTTTATTGTGGGAATTTACACGCTAGAGGGGAAAACCATCAAGACCATTCAAGGCTACGCCCGCTCGCTCTGTTTCTCCCCCGATGGCACCAAACTTGCTTGCGGCTACGAAGACATCAATGTTTATGATGTCAAGACCGGTACACGCATCCTCGGTCCGCTCAGAAGTCGTCAAGATTGGATCTGGAGTCTTGTGTGGTCGCACGACGGCACCAGGATTTTCTCTGGTTCTAACGACATGACTATTCGTTGTTGGGGTTCCATCACAGGGCAGAAAATTGGACGAGAATGGGCAGGTCACACCGACTGGATCCTGTTCCTTTTCCTCTCCGCAGATGGGTCTACACTCGCGAGTGCATCTGAGGACAAGACTGTCCGTCTTTGGGACGCAGCTACTGGATCTCCCGTGGAATGTCTGCAACACGCAAGCGAAGTGGCCCTGGTTGCTTTCTCTCCTTCTGGTAAATCTGTGGCGTCAGTGACAACGGATGGAAAGATGTATCTGTGGCAGGTATGCTCCCCAACTGTACTACAAACTCGTCCTGAGCGTTTTCCCCACTGCATAGGTACCCCGTCGCATGCAAACGCCTCTATCACAGTCCTGCCTCGAATCAGAGCCAGCGTTTGATGGGTTAGCTGTTCCATCCGTGTCTCACCGCCAAATCGTGAGTGTTTGCCACTTGTAATTTGCCACTCCCTCATGCTTGTTAAAAGTCGAATGTAGCAGATGTCACACCCTTCCCACCAATCATGCCCTCTTCTCTATCTGTAGGGCGACAGCAGTGGATGGAGGAAGACAAGGGAACACCTCCCATGTTCGACCACATATCGGGTATGCGTCGCGTGGACAACAATAATGCGAGTGCATCCCTGATGCCATTAAATTCAGATAGTGGATGGAGCAAGGAGTCGGAGGAAGAGACCCAGAGACAGCATGTTTCGACAAGGACGCCAGTCGTGGGTATCCATCATCTATGATTTCCGCTCACTGCTTTCTCAAGCTTTTCAAAGCCCCTTCCAACAGACCTCACTGTCCCATTGCAGCCCGCTATACCCCCCATTCAACTTCCTGCTCTAAGGGGTGTTGGCTCACATAATATCATCATCGAGAGTTCAAGTCCGCCCGTGCTTAATAGGACGGATGTGCAACCACAACTTGCGGAACCGATCCAAACATATAGATTAAAGTATGTCGCTGCTCTAGTCTGTAACGTGATATTCCTGGGTAGTCTCACGATTTCATAGTACAAACTGCCCCCCACCTCCAGATCTCACTTCACATATTGTCAAGAAGGAGAATTGCTTTGTTGCTGGTGGAGGATTTGGTGACGTCTATCGATGCTGGTACAGGGACGAGTCACCAAAGGAGGTTCGTAGACGAAAAGTAATCCATGGTACTTGCTATTCATGCTTTCCTCAGGTTGCAGTAAAGGCACTTCGATTCGGAATGGCAGCGGATGAAGCTGCAGACAGTCGTTCTTCCAAGGCACCGCTCTCTTTCATGTTCCATATTTGTTACCTAAATGAACTTGCAGATGCTCCGCCGGGAGCTGGGCATCTGGAGGAGACTCGACCACAGAAACATCGTTCCCTTTCTGGGAATTGCTCATGGGTTCGGAATGCAGGGTTCAATCTCATTGGTTTCGTCGTGGATGGCCTACGAATCCTTGCACAAGTTCTTGGCATTGTATGACGATAATCTATGCACTGGACACAGGCTTCATCTTGTGCGTGGCTTGCCGGATATCGATCCTTTCCAATTCTTCTGACCGTGTTCGACAGCTGTTAGATATCGCAAATGGGTTACAATACTGTGCGTGATTATCATCCACTCTACACCAAGGCATGGTATGACCGATGAATGATAGTGCATTCCATGTCAATCGTCCATGGTGATCTGAATTCTGTGAGTTAGACAGACCATCGATTCTTGGGACGACCTTTCTGATAAACATACAGAATAACGTGCTTCTTGATGCGGATCTCACTGCGCGGTTAACCGACTTCGGATATGCCACTTTGATAGGGAGCATTCCGGAAGCCTTATCATATCTCCAAAGATCGACCGTACGCCCAGGTGCCTTACGCTGGATTGCGCCAGAACAAATCAATTCTGAAGACACGTCGAATCACACAACTAAGACTGACATTTATTCTTTCGGTTGTGTTGCTATCGAAGTAAGTTTGATAAGCACCTGAGTCTGATTCAATCTGAAATTCACGGAGGCGCTGTCCGGCAAACTACCGTGGTCAGAAGTCCGGCAGGACATGGCTGTGATCACGCGGCTGATGAGGGGCGAGAAGCCGGGACGGCCAGAGTCCCGCCAGATTGACGACTTGCAATGGAACATGATCCAGGATTGCTGGTCAATACCAGAGGAACGACCCTCTGCGGAAGCTATCATCTCACATGTCGAACGATTGCTAGGCAATTGTCCGCCATTCCGGCCACTCCATGAGTCTATGAAGTCATGGTCAACATATGACAATTCCTCAGGTGACGACTCACCTTCACCTCTCAACCAGGTCGCTACCCAGAGCGCAGGAAATAATGAGCGGCCAGAAAACTACAAAAGGCACGTCTGCAGATGATCGCGTACGCCAACTATGCTGACGCATTGATCCAACAAGACGACATGATGTTGTCTCTAGCAACATGTCAGTGCAAATTGTGCAACTGGGTTGTGCTTCCATCTTATTTACTATCTTTGTAGTTCATCCTATCATGAATCGAACAATCCACAACCCGGTCATTCACTTGCTCCGTCAGAAGGTAAACATTCTCGCTTCGTAACGTTTTGGGATGCTCAACGATTGTCCACAAGCAGCTTCCAGGGCGGGTCCGCAGTCAAAGAAGAGACGCATGTAGTAGCCTAAGACTCATTCTATGTTCCGTGTCAATCCCACTTCACCCTACCACCCTTTTGATGTTGTACTTGATCGGTCCTATTGGGCGAAACTGAAAACTGTAAAAACGCGTTCAATTTGGACTTGGAAGATTGGAAGAAGAACGCAAGGGCGAAGGAAGAGTAGATGCCGGAAAGCGGCAACCGTGATCATCGACCATTGCTCGATGGCAATGTGTTACTTTGGCTGAGCGTTATCATTCTGAATGGTGTGGGACGGATCATCCAAAGTGGCAGCAGACCTACCACCTCCGAATCCCCAGAGCAGCGGTCGCCAGTGGGGCGGGTCAGCGTCCACTTCATTTCTCTCCCGATGGCATAAAACTTGCTTGCAGCCACATAGATCTCCATGTTTCTAGTACGGTGTCGGTGCTGATCCGTTCTTCTCGTCTGTCCCAATCCTCTAGCAGTTGCTTATCGAATCGTACCTCGCCGCATCCAGCTTGTTCTGTGGCAGTTTCATACCACTTGTTGCAATTATCCTCACTGGTGTAGGCCGAAATTCGTTTAGATGTGCTCCCTTGAAGCTCTGAATGACAGTGCTGTTCAATGGCGAACGCATCGAATATGTTTATTCCATTCTTCCACGTCACCCGCCATGCATTTATGCTACACCCACTCAGCTGCTTCGCTCGTACGGACCAACGTCTACTAACACGTTCAGAATATCCCTACTAGCTTTTCTTCGCCATCCGCTGCCATCTCCTTGAGGACCTCTCGTGCATCACGAGCCGGATGCGATATTACAGGCCCTGGGCTCGTTCGCCGCACTCTCCTTGACCTTTTCGAGCTGTTCGCATCTAGGAGTAAGGAGTGAGGAAGAAAGGAGTGTGAAGGTGGAGGTGTGAGGGGAGACTAGAGATGTGGGCAAGCCTCCCATGAGGGACGGTCACGTGCCTGGGACCAGACGGCTGCCCGACCGGGGTGCGCTTGGGACCGGCCCAAACGCTGGAAGGCGCATCCACGGAGGACTGAATGCGGGACAAATCTGTATATATTTGGGCCGAGACCGACTACGTGGAGGAAGGAATGTGAAAACGAAGGTGAACATGACTGGACAACAAAGCGAAAAGACTCTACTAGTACAGGGAGAAGGTGGGTGGGGCGAGAAAAGAGTCCGCGAAACTCAACCAGAGCCGCTCCGCTCAGGAAGATTTGTGGAGATGTTCGAG
>JBBPLQ010000649.1:0-16777 GCA_038089855.1 Royoungia palumana
GAGGGCTAAAGATGTCCTTGATGCCACCCTTTTTGATCTGCCGGCCAGGCGTCATTGGAAGCAACGCGGCGGCGGGCATGTCCTCCCTGATCAGAAATGTACCAGCTGGGTCTGGACTAGCCACGCGTTCCTTTACTGCGTTCGGTGTGTGCAAGAAAGTGGGGAGTGGTGTAGTAAGTGAGACAGACTGCGTTCCGAGAGAAGCCTCATCCTCGTCGACCCATTCTTCGTCGAGATCGTCTGTCTGCCATGCTGGGCGGCCATTCACAGACATTTTCGGTTTCGTTGTCGTCGTTCACTTGTCCGCCGGGGTGTAACGACCGTCAGTTAGTGTGTTAGTCGTCGTCGAGCTCAATTCAATTTTCGCCACACCGAACACGGCGCGTGCGCTGCATGTGAATCACGTGATCGCGCACATTGTTAGTTGTGGCTTGTGGATCAATATGTGTAGTTATTTGGTCTCTTGCCGATCCTTCCTCATTTGTGGAGTCCCAAAGGCTTTAAGGTGCTACCAGGTCTTTATCTAATTTCCGGGCATGAACGGTCTGGCTGTGCTTTCCATGCCGGAAAATAGGGTACTTTTTGACCTTGCACTTTTCAGGCGTACGGGTGGCGAACGACCCTTCGATCATATCGTTAATTCAACACCGATAAGTTTTAGAAGCTCCGTTTCTGAAAACCGTTTCAAATGTACCTCATTACGGTTGTTGGTCCCGAGTCATCAGTGAATTACGGAGTTGCTGTGGTGCAGAAACATGGAAACTGGCCACGTCGACAATCATGGACGGGACGTATCGCATCCAATTGTTATTTACTCGGTTGGTACCCAAACGTCGCCTATAATAGGTTGGCAATCTCATCGAGAGTTTGCTTGGTTGGTTAACGGTAAATTTCAAATATGTCAAAGAAGTAGATTTGGCACTTTCCATACATGATATTGGCTCAACTTACGCCCATGCAGGCAGCCTTTGATTAAATGTTTGGCTTGATTTCAACTAGGATGGCTTCTTCCGCGGAGACCTTGGGTTTCCATCCGGGTAGTGATGAACGATGTTGAACCGAAAAGGCTTCGCTTGTAGGAGTCTTTACTCGATGTATACGGCGTTCTGGTCTCCGTCCCTGCGTTGGTAATCTTGCGTTGGTAAACTACATGCATGTATCATGAAACGCTCTTCACATCTCCTTACCAAGCTGACAGGTCCTCCTACAAATCCGTGGCATCGTCCATACACAAGCTTTCTAATCTGATTGTGATTGATGATCGATGATCCCGTGATCCGCACATACGTGTCACGCACGACCACCATCTTCTCAGGCTCCGAGCGCTGCCGCACTGGTAGTTGTATGTGGAACCATCTCTTAATTTGCCTATGCTTCTTACTTGGTGTCTATTCCTGACTTCGAGGCCATCAGTCCTGACTGTGAACGGTCCCGACGGTCTGGATCAATATCATCTAGCATGAATTTGTGTTAACCTCCGAAAGCTGTCGAAGAGACTTTGTAAATTGTTCGAGATATTGATTCTCTAGTTTGACTCTATTCTGACGCAGAAGAAAACCTTAACAGGCCATCCATCACTCGTCGGGACGGTGGGAGACACAAGATAGCATTACTTGACGCTAATTATCGCCGCCAGCCCAACGTAACACTGAACAGGTATACAACACGTTGACGTTCCGATGTCATGCATCCAGCGTTGCCGCGAAGCGCAATCGGACGTACATCAACGACCAATTACCGACTCGATCCCTATAATCCACTTCACACATCCGCTCCACTTCGTCCATGATTGTCTCCGCGTCCGCGTCGTTCACCGTTTTCAAAAATGTCCTCCGAGAAAACAGCCCAAGCCACGCGCGAAGTCCTCCATTTCCAAGCGATGTTAATCGGGGAACCAAGGATATCATATCAATTCGGAAACCAGCATCTTGTAGCAGCTGTGCGTGACAGGTTTGGTTATATATCAATCTAATCCGCATCTTTAATGGCTCACTGTCTGGTATTCTTCGACAGTCGGGAAATACCATGGATCCATTTCTTCCGGAACAAGTCCACGTTTCCTCGCCGCGTGGTATAACGCCATCCTGACACCTGAGATGTTCTGGGCGCATTATGTGACACGCAACAACGCCAAGCTGAAATCAAACCGATGCAGTTCATGAATCCCCCCATCTCACCCACAAATCGTCCCCCAGGCTTTAGAACTCGCTTGAGACCCTCGAGAACCCCCGCGGGATCGCGGTTGCACCAGTGCAATGCTGCATTGCTAAACGCTGCGTCGAACGGCTTCATCGTGGGCGATAAATTGAGTCGGAGATCCTGCACATCACAGAGCAAGGTATTCTTGACCCCGTGCTTTGCTGCGGTCAATACCTATGACAAAGGTCAGTGCATCTTGTCTCATCTCGGCGCGACGAAATGACCCACCATATCTTGGTTACTGTCTACCCCAAGCACGAAGCCCTCGGTGCCTACCATGTTCTGGATCTTGACCGTGAGTTCGCCACTCCCACAGCCGAGGTCAACGATGCGATCCTTGGGACTAGGGTTCAACCAAGCCACGATGGGCGCAGTGAATTCATCAGAGAAAACAAACGAGGCGGTCTTGACGTAGTTTTCTGCGGTGTAGTCTTCCTGGACCACTTCTTGAGAGGAAGGGTTCGCCATGGTCCTGCAAGTAGGACAAGCAACCTCTCGCAAATATAACTCGGGTTTTTCGGCCTTTCCGCCCTCGGCCGACGAGATACTGCAAAACATTCTTAACATAGTTGACACATGGTCATCATGATGGAAGCAACATCGTCGGCCTAGGACATGAAAGCCGAACCTCCGCTCTAGTAATTTATTATGCCTGTGTACGCAAATATTTGGTGGTGCCTCAACTCAACATGATTGGATCGTAAGGGCCAAGCACATGTCCGAGTTACATGGGACGGAACTTGAAGGTCATACAATTTTCATATGTAAGTGTATTGGCGAAATAAGTCCAATCATCGTTGTGGTAGTAATCTTTGGACGTCGCAAGGGAGAGTGGGGGAGAAATGACACGTCGTGTCTACGGTACATAAGCATGGAATGAGGGGACATGGTCAGAGAATCGGCGCTGACCGGACCGGTGATGTAGCCTTGTACCGTGGCTGTGCTTGTTCCTCCTGCCTGCCAGCAGGCTTGAGCCTTGTGTCAACAAAGCGCAGCGCTCTCTGGTATAATACAACGTTGAGTCTCTCATACATCAAGTAGGGTTTTTGCATTGACCCCTTTGATGTTTCGGGACACTGGCAGGATGTCTATGTCATCTTCGGCCGCGGGTGCGTGCACTGGCCAGAGACCGGGAAGCATGTTGATACTCACCGTTGAAACCAGAACGTGAAATAAAATCCTCTAGCAGGATATATGCGGTGACATTCATGCCAGATGGCAAACATCTAGTGAGTGGTGGTCCTGAAGAGGTTCAGGTGTGGCGACTTGAAGACGGTCAACGAGTCACGGCAGCGCTAGCGGGGGGTGTCCGATGTCTTGCTGTCTCCAATGATGGCAGGTGGGTCGCGGGGGGATCTCGAGGCAGCGTGGACCTGTGGAATGCAGAGACATATGAACAGTTCCGGCTCGGGGACGAAGCAGACGAGGACGACCTCAACGCGATCGATTTCTCGCCTGACTCGATGCAACTGCTCATAGCCACGACAGCTGATTCAGAAAATTACGGCACGACAACCGTATGGGACGTCGTGACTCGGAGAGCGATAAGAACGCTCAAGCATAGCAGCCGCCGCTTGTTGGGAGCAGCCTATTCGCTACAAGGAGACAAAATCGCCACGTTCAGTACTGGGAATCTTCAAGTCTCGGATAGCAGCAATGGTGACTTGCTCGTCGACTTTCCCGTATCATGCAGTTATTGGTATTCCATTGGTCCCGCCTGGATGGGCAATGACCACATCTTGATCCTCACTGACGCTAGCGAGATGGTGCTCGTGAAACTCGACGCATCAACCAAGTTTACCGTCTCCAAGCGGGATTTCCCTTCCAGCATTGGCTCTGAAATAGCCTTACCGCAGCACGGGATGTTTTTCGCGCACACGACAGACGACACAGTCACCATTTACGACGCGTCGACACTCGCTGCGCTTGGAGTCATCCATTGTAATTCCTGCAAGCCTATAAGGTCTATCTCTTTTTCGAAAGACGGCCAGTTTGTTGCAATTGGTGGAATAACGGGGACAATCGCTATAAAATATGTGCCTGCTGTCTTGGCGAGTCTCGTGTCTCATTGCATTATGGTGTCTGAATGACCCCCTGGCTTCGTCGTTTCCAGGAAGTGACACTGTTAGTTGATTCGTCTACCCCTGCACCACTTTTCCGGGAATGGGTTAAATCATTACTAGCGAGGACTTCGTGGGAGGATATCTTGGCTGCCCTCGTCAATGTGAGCATCTATTTGGATTTCACGTTTATCTTTGAATTAACATGCCATATCTGTAGCTCTCGGCTTTAAGATTCGTGCTCTATCGTACCATTTGCGAATATTTCGAGATACGCACCAATATGTCAGACGCGGTAGAGTGTTTTCATCACATGAACGATAGATTAGCTGCACAGATAGGTGCGCACAACGAGAGGTCAAGGTGGGTCGTAGGTGAGCACTTGAGTGCCTACGGTGTCATTGCCGGCTTCACTTACCAGCTCGATTTATCGTTAGATTTCAGGCATCGGTGTCTCGAAAAGCTGCCGTCCCTCGGAGACGCTGCTATGTCTGCTAAGCAACCCAACGAGGCTATCGCATACTATTCAGCTGCATTATCGTTCAATCCGGCTCTCCCACAAGACTTCTTGGTCAAGCGAAGCCAGGCGTATATGGCAAAAGGGTTTTGGGAGGATGCGTTGGAAGACACAAGTCAGGTACGTCATATCCAACTTGGATAGGTTGGATGTTGTCACGAAGGATCCTTAGGTGATCAAGCTCGATCCACTATCACCATGGAACTACGAATGCGTCTTGAGCGAGTGGGTAAAAGTGACATTGACGGATGGACCATGGAAGAACATCTTATCCGCCGCCAGTAATGTGCATGCTGCCCTCTATTGATGTGAATGAAAAAGCTAAAACTTAATTTAGTTCAGTGTCCCGAGGCTCACTGTTTACAAAACACTATGTGAACATCTCGAAGTAGTCGATCGCATCGCGGATGCGACCGAGTGTCTCCACGAGATGATATATGAATTAGAGCAAGAAATAGAAAGCACGGAGGCAAAACAGATTCTCAACGACTTCCTGAATCCGCGACACAAGATACGTTTGAACGACAGTTTTATCTTGGACGCCAAATCTCGTTCTTGCCAGCAGCTAGAAGAACGCGGTGACACCGCAATGACAGAAAAGCGATATGAAAAAGCAACCTCTCTTTACTCGGTTGCGTTGGGACTGGACCCACCTTCTTCACAAGCGTTGCTTGTCAAGCGAAGCAGGGCGTATGCGGCGAGGGGGATGTGGGAAGATGCGATAAAGGATGCAAATGAGGTATGTCATCGTCGTATCTACCTTCCATTTTCCGACGGGATTTTCAGTCCATTGCTCTCGATCCAACATCGCTAGATGCCCACGAACAAAAGTACTTGGCGTTGCGTGGGACGGGACATTATCAGGATGCATTGTATGCGTTCGAGACGCTACTCATGAAGATGTCAGAATCATCTGACGCGGATATACGCGGTGAGGACGATTCCACATTCAAATCATTTATCGACCTCATGTTGCTTTGTAGAGCGCTGCGTCCAGTACAAGCATACGAGGAAATTTATTCGTAGGGCAGTTCAGGATGTTATCCGTGAATTGCCGCGAGTCCTCATCAACACGACCACCGGTAGTCTCTGCGACAAAACTCAACAAGCAGCAGCATTCGAATCATTTCCCATCTTCATGAAACTGATTTCGTCCATGACTATGCACATTGACCGCAACCTCATCGAGCAAGAAGTTGCAAAGTACTACCGTTATGCGATGTTTTCACACAGATGGGAAGACTACGAGCCTCTGTATGAAAAGGTCATCCACGTCGCAGTTTATGACCTCGAAGTTTTTCCTACTCATGACAAGCTCCGAACGTTCTGTAAAACTGCACGAGATGCTGGATTTCATTGGGCATGGAGCGATACGTGCTGTATCAACAAGGGAGACCATTTCGTGCTCCAAGAAGCCCTTGTGTCCATGTTTAGCTGGTACCGTGACTCTTCTTTGACGATCGTCTATCTTCGTGGGGTATCCTCGCCATCTAAGCACGGTGATCTTGCAGGTAGCGTTTGGAATTCTCGTATATGGACATTCCAGGAGTACCATGCGTCCAAGGTAGTCCGATTCTACATCGAAGACTGGACGCCGTATAGGAACCTCGAAGTCACAAACCATAAGGAGTCACCAGAAGTTATCTCAGAGATGGAGGAAGCCACAGGAATCTCTGCGGATGCGTTGACAGCAATCCAACCGGGGTTAGATGACATCCGAGAAAAGCTCAGCCTAGCTTCACGACGTGAGACAACAGTCCCCGAGGATAAGGCATATGCCTTGTTCGGCATCTTCTCTGTCTCTCTGCCTGTCATCTATGGCGAGCGAGACCATGCCCTCGGGCGACTTTTATCACAGCTTTTAGCAAACTCGGGGGATACGAGCATCCTCGCTTGGACAGGAAGATCTGGGAGCTATAATAGCTGCTTCCCTACTGAACTTGCTGTGTTTGGCGAATTAGCGACGACGCACATCCCTCCCACTATCAGCATTGCCGAAACGAAACCCATCATCAGTAGATTACGAACCTCGCCCAACATGCCCCAGCTGATGAAATTATATGAGGAACTCCTGAAGCTCTCTGCGCCATTGTTTTCAGGAAAGCGCATGAGGCTACCATGCATTGTCCTCCGACTCGGACGCGTATCCACAACCATCGTTGCATCAGAACGCGTATTTCACGCGAGGACAGCTTCTTTGGGACACGTGGAGATTCGAACGACAGAAAATCTGTCTCGACTCGATTCTCTGATTCTCATTCACCCCTGGATTGACTTTCTCCTCGACCGACGGCCTATAGAAGACTCTGGGGACATAGAAGACTCTACCTTGTCGGATCACTCTGTGACCGTCCCCGAACCCGTCCGAGCCGACACGGTATGGTCAACAATACGCCAGTTTTTTCTCGGTGGATCACTGTCCTCGACAGCACGCAATGCGACGAGGTTCTCGTCCCTTACATACCCCACATCGAGGACATCGAACGTCGACGCGAAAGCGCTGCAGTTCCTTGATCGTCTCAGACAGCCGTTCGGCGGGTTGTTACTTGCACCCATGCGCCGTAACATGGAAGAATACAGCAGGGTGGCTGCCGACTGTATTATTAGAGTACAAATTCGGGAGGATGCACCTTTAGAGGAGCTGGCTGTCAATGTACGCACGCTGGATGTGCTTTGACGATGTTTTTAGTTAGTTACATGCTACCGGTTCGATCATGTTCCGTTCTCTAAACGTGTCGTCTGTTTTATCCACGGGATCTACGGAAATCACCTTTCGCCGAGTGCCCGTGAGCGAGAATTAAAATTAAAATAAAAGTTCATATACGAAGGAGTTACATTGACATAGTAGTGACCAGACAGTTTCCACACACCTGGCTGGAAGACAAGTTTCAGGCTTTCAGGCGACGTCCTCAAATCTTCTGTTCTGTATTCTGATCAAAACGAGGGTGAAACAAGCTTCGTCGGCTGGTAACCAACCGTAGTGTTCCGAGCCATTCACTCCGGATCTTCGCTGAGAAACTCAATAAGATCGAGAAATGGAAGCCTTCCTTGAGCGAGATGTTCAAAGCGGGAAGAATTGGAAGCAACGATTTGGCATGCCTCGCTAGGGCCGAAACAAGGAGACAAGTGTGCGCTGAAAATCAGATGGTGGCTCAAGGGATCTGCCTGTGCTTCTTATCGAACATCACATTTGTCCAACCAAATCGCTGATCCTTGCAACAGTAAGATCTACAAAAGTATTCGATAGGTTGAAAACGGCCTAGCAGTGACGTGTGCGGGCAACGAGGCGCACGTCGTTGTGATTGTGAACCTGATGGTACTACTAGCGGAAAAGGCCCAGTGACTACATTTCCGGACAACAGTCACGCGACGGCTCGCCACGTGTAAAGTTGCATCTACTTGAGAACACCGCCGCTGAACCGACGTCGCGATGGACATTCAGATGCAACCCTACACCATCTTGCGTATAAAGCGAAAGCGTACCGAAGAACCCTTGGACGCGCTCGGTGCGCACTTTTGCCCACCTCTCATCACACTCTCACTGTTCTTAGTGGTCGAATCTCGCACAAGGAGGAAGAAGTCGCGCGGTGGCGTCGACGTATTCCAGTTTGCCCAGACAGTCGAACAGGACACCTGGGAGGACAACGCATTCAGGGAAAATCTTCAAGTAAGTCGATATGAATGCGTCGGCATTGTGCTGCCTTCGCATTCATGCTGGACATTACGTTGACAATGAATGATTTCTCTTTGTTTCAGTCTCACATCTCGAGGTTGGCGCAAGATTCGACGAACGAGCCCATCAGAGCACAAGGGTCGCTAGACCGGGACACGAACCTTTCGTCTGGATCTCTCCAAAAAAACAATGGTACCAGACGCTATGCCGTTAGAGTAACCGGTGACAGGGAATCAAAGAGGCGCCCCACGAGCCCGTACGTCCAACCTGTGCAGCTAGTATCCCTACATCCGACACCTGTATTGTTCCTTTTAGCCCCAAAGTCATCTCTTCAAAAGACCTTCCACGAAATGACTTCAAGATGTACGATGCCGTGCTCGAAGGCCAAGCTCCCGCGCTCCCCCCCATGGATTCAGAAATGGAAAAGTTTCTACCCATGTTGCAAGATTATCTAACGTGTAGACATCAGTTTCTTGAATTCTTGCTCGTTTTTGAGAAGCTAACGTACTTGCCTGGGTAGTGCAAGACACGATTACCTCAAGCGCCGTCGTCGCCAGCACCCGCGAGGACTATGTTTGGGACGTGTTTTACAGGCGACCTTACTCATTGTCTGAATGGAACTCATTTGCTGCAAATTTCGGGACGGTGTAAGTAGACAGGTGTTGCGAGTGACTGGTGGCATTTCTAATGCGGCTTCATTCGAAAGGACCGGTATCCCCCTCTCTGCTGAAGACGAGGAATGGTCTGATGATTCCGGATCCGAAGAAGAAGATGAGGCTGATGAGGACTCGAATGGTTTGTCAGCTGTGACCCGGTAGCCATGTTGTTCTTAGGCTTCTGACCCCTACAGCGGAAGAATACTATAAGAACGACTATCCCGACGAAGAAAACTCAGATAGTGATAACGGTCTTGTATAGTATCTAGATCAAAATTCAGCTCAACTGACATGTATTCGCAGACTTTTTTCACGATGCCGTCGACACCGATGATTTTGATGAAGATCATGACGATCACGACCACGACTGGAGA
Source organism: Royoungia palumana (assembly GCA_038089855.1). NCBI lineage: Eukaryota > Fungi > Basidiomycota > Agaricomycetes > Boletales > Boletaceae > Royoungia > Royoungia palumana. The sequence goes on from JBBPLQ010000649.1 coordinate 9,480, forward strand.
TGACATGACCTCAATCTTTATCACTCGTTGTATCAAGTATCGTCTGCATTTCTCTCAAGATTCGGATTAAATATTGAAACTCACGGATTTTCCTTCCATCATGTTGTGTCAGTATACAATGTCTTCTAGATTCTTGGCTCATAGCGTTGTTGAAATAATCATTCTCTTTTTCATCTCGCGAAGCGTGCTGTTGATTTCCGAGGTCGATACGCGTCCCTCCGACTCCCTACGGTGGCCCGATCGATTTAGCATCATCTCAAGCCGTACGGTCCATTCTCCAACAGGACTGTTGAGAAATGCAAAACATACTCCACCATTGTCCATAGTCCCTGCCACATCTTCGGTCATTTCAAAAGGCCGGTCTAGCAGGCCCAGGAACGTCAACGTTGCCAACGGCCACAGCAAGCGTCAACATGGCACCCAGGAACCCGCTACCAGCCCCATCCGGGTCAGGGCCGCTGCATGACCTTGATGCGCCACCAGTGTGAGCACACGATATTCCCCTATCTTGTGAATTCTGACGGACGCCGCACCATGCGGCTGTGTTGTGATATCAAGACACTGATGTCTCGTCAATCTGGGACCGCTGTGGTGCGTCCATAATTTCCTTTCTGGGGAAAATAACTGCTACGATTGTTTGCCTGCGAATGTTACGGTTCCCCGTAACAGCTGGAATTTAACCGACTATATGTTCTCCTGAGGCCTCCGCGCCGCGCTGCCGTTCTTGCTAAGTTCCATGATAGGATGTGGCACATTCAGTACCTCCTCGCCAGTTTCACTATTGTGGATTCGAGTGAGTTTCTCAGCGACTTATTCGGGAAGATATTTCCTAGTGCCCCCCAACCACTTCAGAAATCCCGTTCCCAGTGACCCTGGTGGACACCCATTTAATTCGATGCCGTACATTTCAGCGCCCTCTGGATACCTTCAAACTTCCCTTTTTTCTGGAAGGGTTGCTCCGCTAGGGCCACAGACCGCGTGTGTCATCTTGAATTATGTCTCGTCGATAGATACTCGGGGATCGCCGATAACAAGAACGATCCTTGGTTCCATGTGCAACAGGTCTGCCTAAAGGAGCTCTCCTACGCGACCCCGCCAGAGTTGGCGGAATCGCTGAATTGCTGACTACGCTGAGTAGCCTAGGTTATTCGGATGCTCGACGGATAATCGTCTAAGAATAGGCCACGTTTGCTTTGGACCCACTACTCCATCCGTTGGAGATTTATGAATGAAGAATTGGATGGATGGATTGAGCACGGAAAGAAGAGATTCGTGTGCACACGATGGTGACATTATGATAAGTCGTCCGTCCTTGTCAATCCACATATTAACCTAATGAAACGATTGGCATAAACACATGTCTGAACATCCGGGATCTAGTGTGAGATGGTGCACGCCGTTCCACACGTTCCACCAACACCTCAACGTGTAAATCCAGCTTTGCTTTTGACCCAGTGAGCTCCCTGGAAGTTCGGAAGAGAGAAGTGAATGGCTGTTATATTTCGTGGAGAGCGTCAGCTCTCAGACGAGCTCCAGACGAAGCTTTGTCTCTGAAGTCCGGTCCCGAGAGGTAATGCCAGCGTCAATTGTGTTGCCCAGGGGTTGGACGGCGCATGTGACGTTCGTCCGATGTCTGTTGGATACACTCAGTGCGGGATCGTCCTCTGCTTATAGTTGGAGATTGGCCAGTGGTCCCCACTCGAACTTCAAAGACGAGTTTATGCTTGCTTTGTCCAGCGAAGCGACGGTTGAACACTTAGCATTCCAACTGAGAATGAAGAACCAGGTGTGTTTCCTATGTTTGTGACACCTTTTTCTTACATACCATCAATCTCGACCGTCAATCTAGAGCCTTATTGTTCAACTCGCTCAACGACTTCGACATCTTGCTCACGTGCGTACAATGCCTGTGGAGCTTCAAACCGTCGGCTGCTATAAGCGCATTTCTCGTAGTAGTCCGGATGGTCATGACCCAAGCCACGGGTCCCATGTGCAAACTGGGAGATGCAGATGTAAGAGTATCTCTCTAAAATGCACGGTGAAATATACAAATATCAAAACACGGCCCAGACATGTACATCCCATCACGTTGTTAGAATACAATGTTCCCTAGATCTCTGGCATACAACGTCGAAACCATCGTTCTTAACCTTTCTCGTCGCCTCATGACACGTGCTGTCGCTTTCCAAGGCTGACGTCCGTCCTTACAGAGTCCTTATTGCTTGGATTTCGTCGCAACTCGACCTACGTAGTTCAACGTCCAGTCAAATTCTTTTCTCAGAGAAAAATGCGGCGCACCCCATCGTCATCCATGACTGCTCCCTGCCATTTTTTTGGTTTCTTCCCAAGGCTCAGCAACCCCAGGAGTGTCAACGCTGCCAATGAGAGTATGGCCACGGCGAGTGCCAATCCAGCACCTAGGAATCCGGCACCGACAAGACTCATGGGTGACAAAGCTGCCTCACGACCTTGTTGTGCCGCCAACGTGATTGCCCCGCATCCCCTGTCCTGTGAATTCTGGCAGACGTTGCACCATGCAGCTGTCGTGTTCACCGCCGAGGGCTATTATGCAACATAGTGATAGAACAAACCCGAGTCAGCCCAGAGAACGCCGTTACAAACGCGTCGGGAAACGCGGGAGGGGTCGAGCATGCACTCACCGCGACAGCATCGATGAACACGGAAAGCGGGACGTCCCCTGTCTGGTTCAGAAAGTCGTACGTCACAAATTCACTGTCGGACCCGTTCTTGAAGTTGAACCGAATGACTGGTTCGCCGCCCGAACTCGGTTGGCGGACCTCGAACGCGACAGCAGAGGCATAATCGACTAACACCACGAAAACATGGCGTCAGCGATGGCCCAACACGGTACAAAGTGGATGATCACCGATGCCAGCCAGCTGGGGGTTGGCGGCTGCCACGCCCGTCATGTTGAACAAGGACAAAAGGGGTTTGTATGCGATGGCCGTGATCGACATCTTGACAGGATTGGACGCGTTGACGATATTGTCGAACGCGTCGAGGATGACAGGCACAATAGCTTGACCTGCGACTGTATGGCAAGTACGTCAGAAGCTCGACTATCCCTAATAGGATAACATGCGGGCGGAATGACTCACTGTTGCCAATGCCTGATATGCTCGGATCGGTGAATACGTTATACTCGTGCCAGTTTGCGAGGGCTCTTGCTTGCGCGAGGAAGGTGGGAGGAAGTGCGCTGGCGAACGTACTGTTATGGATGTAGTTGACGTTCATATAATCAAAAATCTGATGGACAATTGATCTCATTTTACGCAAAATATGGCTCCATTGACGTACGTTCCACTGCAAGCTTGTCAGATCCCACAAGAATGACGCGCCTCAAGACAAGGATTCGTACCATGTTCTCCAGGCTGACCGATCGACCGTCGAGATAGGGAGGAAGGAGGTCAAGGAACGTGGCACTTTGTTTGGCCATCTGTTGAAACTCTGCCGAGTTGTAAAAGTCGGTTGTATGAGTGTCAAAGGTCTACAGCCAATTGAGCGCCTCTCCGGAAGAAAGCTACAAATACTGACATTGCAGCTCAAGAATCCTTCCAGAGAAACATCCAAATCTGGGTTCACACCGTCGACTTGGTGCACTAATGAGCGACTAAGGCTAGAAGATATGTCCCTGACGACCTACTCGGAACATACTGTTGACGCCGAACGGTGTATTATGACAGAGTCAACACTAGCAACGGACTGGGATAACAAGGCGAATGGACGAACCTGGTACCCATTGAGCGGTGCGACGATTGTTGAACCGTTGGCGAGGGTAATATTATTATCGACAGTGGTAGGCCAAAGTCCCTGGGTGAGCGACACACACGAATCGTACACGACACCGCTTTCACCACCGAGATCTGCACGTATATACACCTGAGACTGATTGAAGAGACCAGTGCTCACGCCAGGGATGTAGGAGGGCGAGGATGAATTCAAGTAAATTGACTGCAAAAGCTCCCCTAGTTGGAACTCTTGTTGCTAGAGTAGATCAGTGGAGAACGGTTTTTACGGCCGTTTGACAGCTCACGTTACCCAGGGGGGTGACTTGTGTGAGACTTGGAGTGTATGTCGTCGGGTTTTGATAGAACCCTTGCCGATCGCCATGGCGGACGATCAGCACGACGCCAAGCATCTCATTGTCGTTGGAAGACATGAGTGGGGGGACTCGGGAAAAGGTGTACTTCTGTGCGGAACCAAGAAAAGTGGTTATATGAGCCAAGATAAGTATGTGACCATCTGCATGCGAGGAGCGGAGATACTGGCATATCATATATCATATCTCTAACCGACGCACCGTCCCTGGGAAGATCCCATCAGAATGCGGATAGCGGATTGCCGCCTGGCGGTCCGCTCGAACGTTGGTTAGGGTACTGCATGTTTTGTGGGTCATGAGGGCACGATGAACAATCTCTATCCTTAGAGCCTGACAAGTCTCCCAACGATGAACTAGAGGATGTGACTCGAAAATGCGATTGGACCCTCAGACAAGCGCGGCCGAGAACTTTTTATAGGACGTTCGAGTCCGACCTCGCACCAGTGGCACCACCGGTGTGACAGCGTGTGTCCACTCAGCATTACGGAACGTCTCAAACTAGTTTGATACATCATCGCAAATGGCGTATGCACCCTCGATTCAAGTTCCATGGACAACTGTATGGACCCTAAATCTTATAGGGCATGAATCAATCCCGGGCCGTCGCTCCACGCAGACCATACAAAAGGAGCGAGCAAATCGGAGTCTTGGCCCTTCCCCATCCCTATTACCAGTGGGCTTCCAGGTCCACCGTAGAGGCAATGAATATATTTGGCTCGATCGAAGAACTGGTAAGTGTGTGTGACCTACCATTACACTCTGGTGGGATCCAAGCGCCTTTTTACTAATACTAGTAGTGTCAATGTGCATCGTGAACAGATTCACACACTGGCGCAGGCGCCTTTCGTTGAGCCAAACGATACGTTACAGGACTCGGCGTCTTGCTCTTCACAGTGTACAAGATTGCTTTTCTGATGCATGGGATATGCCCAGCAAGATATAGTCGGCAACTCGGCAAGGGCATCACAGGAAGCGTGGACGGCGTCACGGAGTTGACACGACACACCGTGGGGTATCGTCCCGCCGACTCATTCGCAACGTGCGCAAGCACTGAGATTTTGTCGTGTCCTGATGTCGATAGAGTTTTTGACCTTGTGTAATTGACGCATGAGGCTTTCCACTATTCGAACTTACTCGGCTTCCTCCGAGCTTTGTTTCTCACCATACACCTATGATGCATGAGGCATCATTGAGGCTTGCAGTGCGTGTTCGTGAATGGCCACTTCAAGAGTCCTCCGGGCTGCGCGGAACCGGTTTTATTACACCTATGCTACCATGACCGTAACCCACCTTCCTTCCTGAGGAGTACGGCACCGTACGATGGAACGTGGCATCTTGGAAACACAGCTTCTGCCCAGCGTAGGCTATAAAGATCGAGCTAAACAGCGCACAGTGCCACACGGTTCGCGCTCTGCATAGATTCCCATCTGAAAATGCAGCTCACTCTGTCCTCAGAATCCGTGCGCAATACTGTCTTCACAAATGAAAGCGGCCAGGTGTTGTACAAGACATCACACCCCTTTCAGTTCGGTACCATGGGGACGACGACCATCCAAAAAACCGTGCCCAATGAGGATTTATCGGACATGCGCGACCAATTCGAGGTCATGGGAAAGATCGAGTGGCGGTTAATTGGGTCGTCGACATTACACCTCCACGGCGAGAAGATGCAGTCTGGTGAATTCTTGCCTCGGCATGGGATCAGAGGACGGTGGGTATCATTTATTTCTCGGTAGCTCGTGTGTTGTTCACTGGTCCATTGTGAATCGCCACAGAAAGCGAACGTTTACGGGACCGGATGGGCTTCGGTATAAATGGGCCTTGTTATTTCGCGTGGTGGTTGTATGTACCAGACTTGCAGCAGTCGATCTAGTGCTGATATATCATTTTTCAAGCTGTCTCGAGACGACGAGTCGAACACGGAGATTGCGAGATATCACAGACGCACACTGGGCATCGTTGGTCCCAGACGGCAACCTTACCTGGAGATCGATCCTTCCGTGGAGCACATGCTGGATCTGATCATTCTCACCTTTGTTTATGTGGAGAAACTGCGTATGGATAAGGAGAGAGCTGCGAAGAGCTCATGAGACTCGAGAGACTTATGATCTGTCGTGGAGAGATCCACCAACACCAACCTTTCCCTGGCATGCTCTCCAGTCTCGGGCTCAGACTACCAAGATAGAACCTCATGCTGTATGTTACCACTGAGCTTTGAATTCCAGGGCTACTATGAAGGGGGACACAGAAGTTGAAGTTTTTCGCAGGTCAACGCCTAAGATGATTCATGTATTGGAGTTAGAGTCACGTACTAAGGCGTGAGACGAGGTCTGTGCGAGAGATGCGTAGTCTAGTACATGATGGGAAACGCAAGATGGGCCGCTTCTCTCCATACATTCTGGATGTGATGCGTGTATTCCTTCTGCCTCCTAGGCAGCGATGAGGTCGTTCCCATAGCTCTGGCTTAACCCGGGGCGCTCGCCCCAAGTTGCAGTGTAGACATGATGGGCCATGGCAAGCGCATACCCGAGTCTCTCTCTCGGGCGTTCGTGCACTGGGGTACAGTTGAGGCTCAACGTTTCAACGTGATTGTCTTGGCCCCCGTATGTACGTCCCAAACGTCCAGACCCTCACCATAACACACGGGTATCCCTTGTAAGTTCATCTTTGAGCTTGACGATCAGGAAAGCAGTTCTCCAGTATTCAACGTTCAACGAGGACTGAAGTGCTTTCTAAACAGCACTACCCGCTACTCGAAAATGCGCTGCAGGCACTGTAAATGACATCCCATGCTGACATAGCAACCGACGGATCCAAGCTTTGGCTTCGAGGTCTAGCCGCATCATCAAGCGATAGTCACTTCAGGGTCCTCCAGGCTGTGCGGAATTGACTCTTTCGACCACATTTTCACGTATGTACGTGACTACTTTTCCCTCCTGAGGAATAACCTCATGTGAGCCATATGGACCGTCACACCTCAGAAACACAGCTTATTCATTTGACGTGGTGGGCCCATGGTCCCAGCGGTACCTATAAAGCTCGAACTGACAGAGCGTGATCAGCGTTTCGCACCCATCCTGATTTGATGATGCAGCTCACTCTATCCTCCGAGTCTGTACGCAATACCATCTTCACGAACGAAAGCGGCCAAGTATTGTACAAGACGTCGCATCTCTTT
>JBBPLQ010000650.1:0-16754 GCA_038089855.1 Royoungia palumana
TTTGAGTCTTGTTTCGACATTTCAACGCCTACTCTAGCCCATGTCCGTAAGAGTTGATAACTCAGTACTACATTTCTGCGTCTACTCGGATGATTCTAGCGCCAATCGGAGCGGGGTGAGCGACTACGGGTTTGATTGGCAATATTTCAATGGAGGTAATGCTATCCGATCACTAGCTGTTAGTGCAAGCCGAAAACATTGGCAGACTGAAAACCGGCTTGGGAGCTGGAGAAGCGTGTGTTGTACTTCTTATTTTGCTGTTTCAAAGACACCCATGCGAAGGGCATTACTTTTCAACCCAAAGACCTTACTATCACTCGATAATTCGAGTTGCGCAGAGAGCCCGAGGACACAATTTATACTGTCATCTCGGCAACACCACGTTGCAAGACAAACGGAAACGAATCCGCAGGGAAATGGTCCGAAGAGTCAAACCAGGAGCGCTTACTAGTAGCAGAATTGAGGTAATCATTCGAGACTAGCTTTCGATTGTCAACATCCAATGGTTCCCTGTGTGGGTTTGTTAGCATTGAAAGAGGCCGGCCCATCTGGAAACCTAAGCATTGATTCAGTTGCTCATTCAGCAAATATAAGAGGGAAAGTGCCGTACAAGGGCGCTCTGGTCCAATCCGAGTCCTTGCTGAGCCGTCGCGTAGGCCGTTCAAGCGATAGTGTCACTTCTCTGAATTGCAGACGATCCACCACCAAAAGTAAATAAATAAACGTTCAGATCATCGGATTGCAGAGGAAGGATGCAGTCATGTTTCTAGTAAATTTTTCTGGAGCTGTAAGAATACGCGCGTCCGGTGCACACGCCAACGATACCGCGAATGTTGCAAAAGGTGGCTATGGTGAGAGTGAACAGGAGAGCGCAGCGAAGGACAAGGCGTGAGTGAAGAGACACTGCGAAGACACTGACGCAAGGGAGAAAAAGAGGAGGACGCGACTCTAAGTGGGAAGAAGGGCCAAAAGGAGGAATGAGAGCGACCGCCGCTGCGAAACGTGACGATCTTAACACAGTGCAACGGCATCACTTGGATGCTGACAGCCGTGTTTTGCACTTCCTCGTATTCTTGATAATGCGGTACATAGCTGTCCGTGTGTGACGTATTGCACTCCGCACGCGAGGATCGTCCGGCACAGCAGAGGCACAGAAGAAAAGAGAGAACGATGCGGAAGAACGCCGGGCGCGGCACAGTGCAACCTACTTGTTACTGCCATTTGTTTCGTCGAAGTCGGGCTCGGGCTCGGGCTTTCCCGGGCGGGCCATACAAATCACTAGTCCGACTCGAAGAGTCGTCGTGAACGATTCAAACATGGTTCGCGCGAGCAATAGCCTCAGCTACATGCCAACAGTGCCAGCGGCGTTATGACTCATCTTAGGAGTTATTCGAGTCAGCACTTCACTCTGGAATGTCAGTAACAGATAACGCTCACTACACCACAAGTGCCATCATTGCAAATTGGGTGGCAAATCTCGCTACGTGTGATTCCGGACGGCCATTTTGACAATTCTGCCTTTATCAATGCAGGGGACGGGCTCAACTGAGATACCTAGCCTGCCACCGAGTGCCGTTTGCCTCTGCGGGTGTAGTAATTCGCTGTAGTGGGGGAAAAGGTAGTTACAAATCCGGATATCCTGAGATATTCATCAGCAAACCAACCCTTGTCAATGGACCGACCACCGCCTTGAGATGGATTCGGAACAGCAAACGCAATCAGAAGGGAGTATGACAGTCAAAAGAACGAACAATTGCCTGTGCGAGGAAAACGTTGTGCCTTGTAAGCAGTGGAAGAGGTGCAGTATTCGAACTGAATACGAAACAGGGGTTCCACGGAGTTCCTAGTTCATGTAAGACCTAGCGGAGCGATTGTGTGGCCCCAAGAGGAGAGTGAATTGAGGTAATCAAAGTTAAGACAAATTTCGGCCAATGTTCAGGTTCCCTATGTAGGTTGGTTAGCATTGAAAAAGTTGGAACAGGCTAGATTCTGGGAAAGGTGCCAAGCGATCTTTTAATCCTTCAAGAATTGAATACCAATGGTCGAGGGTTTGTCTAGTAGGACGATATGATACCATAGACGATAGAAGCTCTAATTTGGAGTCGCGAAATGGTTTGTGTCATCAAAGAACTCACTCAGTACATAGCTATAATAGTTAGGTCCTCACAACATCACCGCAGCCATCCCACATGCAACTACCAACGGCCCAATCGACAGACTCGCCGATCCTAGTGCCCCATTCGTGACATTGGTGGGGATTGCAGTTATGCTCGCAGTGACAGACCCGATTGTTGCCGTCGGAGGCGGCCCGTCTACCCCATTCATGCTCAGTGCGGTCGAAGAGAGCATTGCAAACCCGACCGATGGTGGGCTATATCTGAACACTGAGTATACATTTTTCTGCAGCCACCCAATTAGCCGAAACAAATCATGGAGCAGGTCCCAAAGATAACAAATAGGCTCACTAGGAATGTGTCACCGACGATCCAACTGGGGGCACCCCCACCGGTGTCCACTGCAAAGAACGCGCCGACGCATGTGTTCGGACCTATCTGGGTGAGCTCGAAGTCGCCCGGACTGATGGGCCAAGTCTTTCCGCCAAACGTCATTGCAACATTCACCTGAGTGTTGCACGCTTTCGTCATATAATAAACAGACTGGTATCGATGGGCATAAGTGGGAGATGCTTACGGTAGAGCCAGAAGTTCTGCCAGTTACCAGTACCAGCTTGTGAACCGGGAATCTGCGAGTAGAAACTCTGTAGCACTTGAGAAGGACCGGCAACGAGCGTGGTTCCTGTATCGATCGCAGCCGAGGAAGCAGAACCTGACGGGAGCGAAACGCCCTTTCCATTCACCGCTAGTTCTGCAAGGCCAGGATCAGTGATGGCATTATTGCAAAACGATACGAGGACCTTACTAGTAAGGGAGAGTGTCCAATATCCTGGCGTGTTCACTAGATTGAGATAGTCAATGCTACCTCTGTAAAGACTCGAGTTGAGAAAACCTACACAGCGGTGAATCAACCGGTCACACTATGCAAGTGAACTCGAACTCACCCATCGTGAAACTTCCTCCGGGCTCCAACGTCCGAGCATTCGAATCGTTCACAAAACTGCACTCACTACCATGAACACATTTCGACGTTGTTCGAACAAAACACGTACCGTGTGAGCTGAAACGCCATCACAGGGTCCTTCCAAGCACCCTGACTGGCCAAGGCTTGCCAAAAAGGTGACCCCTTCGTAGTGGCAATAGATTGCCACCCCAAACCGAGCAACCCAGACACCGGGCTTCTCACCAATCCAGATGTATATTGCGTGACGGCTCCAAACGTTTGATTATTGACAGAAAATCCTGCCATCTGAACGACGTCGGAATACGTGTCTCCTGCGACTTCCCCACTTCCGTAACTCGCCGAAAATGGAGAGGAGAGGTTCTGGGAAGAGGAGGATGACGGGGGGTTGTAGGAGGCATCACTGCCGGTGCTCGTTACCCATAGATCTCTGACAGAAATGTGAGCATAAGGGACACAGATAGGGGGTGAGAGGGGCTGACGATGAACCGGTGTCGAGAACGACATAGAACGACTCGGGGGGAGTCCCGATAGCAAGGGATCCAAAATAGCTGTTGATGGACTTGGGGTCATTTATGACGGATGGGTCAATCTCAGATTTTACCTTGCATCAGAATTCTGGTTGACCAGTCTATAGAGGTAGCTTTGAGTGTGTGCTACACGCAAAGGTATAGACCATACAGGTTTGTGCCGGAACCTGCAGAATTTCTCTTTCTGGAGGAAGAACCGTATTTATTTTCGAGTGCTTCGCGTTGTGACTTGGCCCAGGTTCCCCAGTCTTCGACAGAACGGGGACTCGATGGTCGTCGGGTTAGCGTGATGGAATGACCGGTCTTTCGCGCCGAGTCGGGAGCACCAAGAGCGACCGGAAGGGCCCAAACTAGAACAGAAAGGATAGGCGACGAGTATAACATCCCGTATCTTTCAAGTCCTGAAACAGGATGAGAATCAGCTGGGTACATAGAGGGGCGAGGGGCTCTGACCGAGAAATCTACGACCCAGAGAGGGGCTGAACCGCGGAGGAAAGTCTGGTACACCATTGACGAGTTCGGTAATGAGCCGGATATTGAATCAGACTAGCAGCTTCGTAATGAGGTTCACGTTGATTGCCATGACGTCGAGCTTGCTCGGCTCCTTAGGAGACAATTTAAGAGCAACTAATCACGTCAAGTTTTGATGCTTCCTCATGTGTCCGCGAGATGCTGGTCATTGGTATCTAGAAAGAAAGGATGCGACCCGGGAGTCTCCACCTGTTCAATTCGGATGTTTTCGTCCAACCCATACAACGAAGTGCGCGTCCAGCAAACCTTGTACGCGAGTGATCTCCCACCGTGCATTACCCTGTTTCAACCATAAATCCAAAAACTCCCGTAAAACATCCTCTTGTCTCAGCTCCGCGACGACCAGAACCCACGTCCGCCCTACGGTTGAAACCGAGTCTATGGTATCGATAAGAGCCGGAATAAGAGCCGGATTATATATACAGTCGACGGCGAGAACTAAATCCCATGCGCTGTGTTCATTGTATTCGGGCTTTGCGACCATATCGACCTTCGGGATGGGGCAATAACGTGCTCGTGCTATGCCGGGTGGGAGAGAAGAAAGTATGAGCCAATCCAATTCGTCCACTGTAACGTGAGACTTTGAGTTGGCGAGAGGCCCGACCTGCCGTTCGGAGGAGTTCAGCAAGACGTTTTTTCGAATAAGCGGCAGGAGTGGTTGGATATCGGTGATAGTACAAGTGCGGACCAAGCCCATTAGCACAAGGCCCAGAAGTCCTGTGCCCGCTCTTGATGTGGATAATATATCCAATTACTGATCTGGTCATTTGAAACGAGCGTGATGATGCTCACCCTAGTTCGAGACAATGAGATTCTGCCAGCTTGTCTCGATTCAGAAGAGGTAATTCAAGTTCGGGAGGAAAGAAATACTGCTGTAGGACAACCTTTGCCAGTTCTGTGCTGTTTGGTGGGGTGAAATCGAATTACGATCAACGCAAACCGACAACATATTACCCAACCTCACCTCGCTCGCCAGACCACACTGCCCGTATCTCCATTCCTGCTGCGCAACGCTGTGGGGTCCTGTGCGATCTCAACCTCAATGACCCTCATCAAACCTCCGCTTCCGCTCAATTTTTTTTTTCGTGAATGCTTTGCTTTCTTCGTGGGAGTCGGGGCCGAGGATGGTGGTCGAAGTTCGAATTGGATCGTCAGAGAACTTTTTCGCGAATCGAGGTGGCCCAGTCCGTGGTGGCCATCCGGACCGACGAGGCTTGTCTTTGTCTGATTGAGCGCCGAGTAGAGAAGGAAGATCTTGGTCGGGTCAACGGTCGTTCCAACAGAGATCCGAAGTCTACGTACCTCTTCATCAGCATCGTTGATCGATGAGCAGTCGACAGGAAGATTAACGAGAGGTTCCATCATCTGTCATGATCTGAGCGCAGACGATCGTAGAGTCGAACAACGTCCATTGGAACTCAGCAGGCTCAAGCCGGGCTTCGCGGGTGGTTCGATTTTCATATATTACGCACTCGAGCGCCGGAGCCACCACCATCATGCCTCAGATAGACGAGGAGACTCCGCTTCTGCGTGATCACACCGAAACCCCGCAGACTCCTCCAAAAAAAAAGAAGACGCCGCTTCCTTGGCGTCAATTTTCCATCTTACTGTTGGTCCAAATTTCAGAACCAATTACTTCCCAGGTCATAGCTCCGTTCCTTCCCCAGGTACGAGTCCAACACCTTGATTCATTTCGAATCCTTCCATCTTTTTTATAGTTGATAAGAGACATTGGTATTACTGATGGCGAAGACTCTCGTGTTGCGTACTATGTCGGGCTCATAGTATGTATCTAAGTTTATTGCTCTCTTCCAAGTTTTTAACACGCCAATGTCAGCATTCGTTATTCTTTTTGACCGAAGCGTGCACAATATATCACTGGAGTCGTATATCAGACCAGATAGGTCGTAGAACCGTGCTCTTAACGGGTCTCTTCGGGTTGTCAGCATCAATGTGGTGCTTCGGCTTATCTAAAACGTTCTGGAGTCTCGTCATTAGGTAGGAACAGTCTGGTCTACCTCAGTTTTCCAGAAAGGTTGATGGAAAATTCAAGTCGGTGTCTTAATGGTGCTCTGAACGGAAATATCGGTGTAATGAAGAGCATGACAATCGAGATGACAGACCCGACGAATATTGCTCAGGCTTATGGCATTTTACCCCTCGCTTGGTCTATCGGTACGAGCCTAGGGTTTGTGTCACCATCACCATCTCTCTATTTCTACTGAGTAAACCTCCAGTCCCCTCGTTGGCGGGACTCTAGCTAGGCCCGCGGAAAGATTCCCAGGGGTCTTTGGTGATTCTGCCTTCTTCAAGGAATACCCGTACTTTCTACCTTGTTCGATTTCGGCGATGGTCACGGCATTGTCATGGCTCATCACCTTCATTTTTCTGAAAGAGGTGGGTTCAATGTTGAGCCGTGTGAATGACACTCATTACTTTCATCCAGACAACAGAACCTCGTATGACAGTGAGGCAATACTTATTTAGTGGAACGACCAAGGATGTCAAACCAGCTGCCGATTCATTGATTTCTGAGATACCACAAAACAATAAGCCACTTCCATTCCGCGCTTTTCTTATTCGTCCCGTTCTGGTTGCAGCTGGAAGCTATGCTACGTTCGCCCTCGTCGAGATAGCATTTCGCGCAATTCTTCCCGTCTATTACGCGATGCCTATTGAATTGGGTGGTCTTAATCTTCAGCCACCCACAATCGGGATCATCTTAGCAATCCTTGGAATATCTGGCGGTATCTCTCAGGTGTTATTCTTCCCGCCCATGCACGACTGGTTAGGCGCAAGACACACATTCCTGGTGACTGTTTCTTTGTGTCTCCCCATGATAGCATTGTTCCCGGTCATCAACACAGTGGCACGGGTCTATGGCCCTTGCCACTTCATTTGGTTCCTGGTAGGAATTCAAATGATCTTGTTTGAATTTGCATGCTTTGCTTTTCGTAAGTCAACCTATTGTGATAATTGACCTGTCTAATGAACTGTTCGATAGCGATCTCTTTCATGTACATCAGTGCTGCTGCACCGAACAAGGCATCGATTGGCGCAACGAACGGCATCGCCCAAACGATCGTCTCCGTCATGCGTGCTGTCGGTCCTGCAGTCGTCAACTCTGCGTTTTCGCTTGGTATTGAGAAAAATATCATGGGCGGTTATCTTGCGTATTGGGTGATGGTGGCCATGGCTGGGCTGACGTTGTGGGTAGGTTACTTGTTACCCAAAAATTTGTGGAAAGAATGAGCACAGACAGGGGTTATTTGTACATATTTGGACGTTAGATTATTCAGACTCAGCTTGGACATTTCTTTTGCTATTCGTTTTGACTTCGAACGACACTTTCTTTGCAACCACCATCAGTCATGTCCGATTCACCAAGACTCGTCGATTCTTTCACCGTGTCAAAGGAAATTCTGCAAGAGTTTGCAGACCTCGCAGAGGAGGAAGACGTCGACCCTTTTGCCGAAACAGCTTCAAAGCGTCAAATTGCGTCGAGGCAGTCGGACTACCACAACCGTCGCTTTAATCGAGTCGCGCAAGAGAGTGCAGATGCATTCAAGCATGTCGAGGAAGGCACGGAGGTCGAGGGTGGGTACAAGGATGCAATGAGGCTGGCGCGTTTGGAGCAGGAGGAGTCGCGGGTGCGGAGGGCGATTGAGGAGAAGGAAAGGCGGGAGAGGGAGGAAGGCAAGATGAAGATGGACTTGGACAAGACGCCTCCGGCCGCTGAGCTTCAAGACGTCGCTATGGAACTCGCGGCTGCCAAAGAGCTCGCCGAGGCTAGGGATCGGGACCGGGAAGCCGCAGGAGCGAAACGGAAACGGAGATGGGACGTTTCTGACCCCACAGACGAGAACGTGGATCCCAACAAACCTGAAGGAATGAAGGAAGAGCCGCCCAAAAAACGACGGTCCCGCTGGGATGCGCCTCCCACGGAGAACATCACTCCCATTGCCGACACTCCCAAGCGCTCCCGTTGGGATCAAGCTGCTGTCGTCCCCGATGCACCTATGACCCAGATCATCATGAATGCGCCCGGTATCATGCACGAGGACAAGCATAATCGTTATCTTACGGATGAAGAACTAGACGCTATTCTGCCGGCCACAGGGTACGTCATTGTTACTCCTCCGCCAGGCTATGCGCCGATGGTTGCCCCTCGCAAGTTGATGGCAACACCTGTTACCGAAGTTGGGGGTTTCCACATACAAGAGTCATCTGACGCTGCTGCCATTGCGGCGGCTGCGGGTCTTGCGCCAGAACTGCCTACTGAAATCCCAGGGGTCGGAAACCTTGCCTTCTTTAAGCCGGAGGACGCTCAGTATTTTGCAAAAATTCTCAAAGAGGAGGATGAAACTGAGCTTTCAGTAGATGAAATGAAGGAACGCAAGATCATGCGGCTCCTGTTGAAGATCAAGAACGGCACTCCACCCGTCAGAAAGACAGCTCTTCGTCAGATCACGGACAAAGCTCGCGAGTTTGGCGCGGGTCCACTCTTTGATAAAATCCTACCGCTACTTATGGAACGCACACTAGAAGACCAAGAACGGCATCTATTGGTCAAGGTCATCGACCGCGTCTTGTATAAACTTGATGACCTGGTCCGCCCTTACGTGCACAAGATCCTCGTCGTCATCGAACCTCTTCTCATCGACGAGGATTACTACGCTCGTGTTGAAGGGCGTGAAATCATATCCAACCTCTCAAAAGCAGCTGGTCTTGCCCATATGATCTCTACCATGCGACCTGATATCGACCACGCTGATGAATACGTTCGCAATACGACCGCTCGCGCATTCTCTGTCGTTGCATCTGCTCTTGGTATCCCTTCGCTGCTGCCCTTTCTCAAGGCCGTCTGCCGCAGCAAAAAGTCCTGGCAGGCGCGTCACACCGGCATTCGAATCGTTCAACAGATCGCCATCATGATGGGTTGCGCTGTGCTTCCCCATCTGCGGAACCTCGTTGGTTGTATTGCCCATGGGCTCACGGACGAACAGCAGAAAGTGCGCACGATGACGGCTCTTGGTCTCGCTGCCTTGGCCGAAGCCGCAGCACCTTACGGTATCGAATCTTTCGATGAGGTGCTCAAACCTCTTTGGTTAGGTATCCGTCTTCACCGTGGCAAGGGTCTTGCCGCTTTCCTGAAGGCGATCGGCTTCATTATTCCTCTTATGGATCCCGAATACGCCTCTTACTATACCAAGGAAGTCACCGTCATTCTCATTCGGGAATTCCAGACATCTGACGAAGAAATGAAGAAGATTGTACTAAAAGTGGTCAAGCAATGTGCTGCTACGGAGGGTGTCACGGCGCAGTACATCAAACAGGATATCCTCCCTGACTTCTTCAAGTCGTTTTGGGTTCGCCGGATGGCATTGGATAGGCGCAATTATCGCCAGGTTGTGGAGACCACTGTGGAACTCGCTCAAAAGTCTGGAGTTTCAGAGATCGTTGGAAGGATAGTGAACGAGTTGAAGGACGAGGCAGAACCGTACCGTAAGATGGTCATGGAGACTATCACCAAGGTTGTCGCCACGCTAGGTGCCTCGGACATTGACGAACGCCTCGAGGTTCGCCTCGTAGATGGCATCATTTACTCCTTCCAGGAGCAGACCACGGAAGATCAAGTTATGCTGGACGGGTTTGGTACGGTCGTCAACGCTCTTGGGATCCGGGTGAAACCGTATCTTACACAGATCGTGTCCACCATCCTCTGGCGTCTTAACAACAAAAGCGCCAAAGTCCGTCAGCAGGCGGCTGACCTGACTACGCGGCTCGCGGTTGTCATCAAGCAATGTGGTGAAGACCAGCTTTTGAGCAAGCTGGGTCTTGTCCTATTTGAGCAGCTTGGCGAAGAATATCCCGACACGCTCGGTAGTATCATTGCTGCTGAGGGTGCGATCGCTAATGTCGTTGGTATGACCCAGATGAACCCCCCGGTCAAGGATCTCCGTGAGTACTTGACGAGATTTGATGCATGGTAGCTAACTTTATCCTGTTTAGTACCTCGAATGACTCCAATTCTTCGCAACCGACACGAGAAGGTCCAAGAAGCCTCAATTAACTTAATTGGTCGTATTGGTAAGCCTGCCCTGTCCCGTTAGCATCGCACAATATTGAGACCTATTTTTAGCTGATCGTGGGGCTGAATTTGTTCCAGCACGAGAGTGGATGCGTATCTGTTTCGAGCTCCTGGACTTGCTAAAAGCGCACAAGAAGGGTATTCGACGAGCCGCGGTCAATTCATTCGGTTATATTGCAAAGAGTTTAGGTCCTCAAGACGTTCTTTCGGTTCTCCTCACGAACCTGCGGGTACAAGAACGTCAAAGTCGTGTCTGTAGTACCGTTGCGATTGCCATTGTAGCTGAGACTTGCGGACGTGCGTACTCACCCTTCGATGAGGTGCCCCTGAAGTTGACGTTACTTCTTCTAGCTTTCACCTGTATCCCCGCCATTCTTAACGAATACCGCACTGCGGAGCTGAATGTACGAACCGGTTGTCTCAAAGCACTGACCTTCGTATTCGAATACGTTGGTCCACAATCTGCATACTACGTCGACTCGGTGGTCACCATGCTAGAAGATGCGCTGACGGACCGTGATCTCGTCCACCGTCAAACAGCAAGTGTGATCGTCAAACATTTGGCTCTTGGTGTGGCGGGTCTTGGCTGCGAAGACTCGATGCTCCATCTAATGAACCTCGTATGGCCCAACTGTTTTGAGACGTCACCACACGTGATCGGCGCTGTTATGGACGCCATTGAAGCCATGCGTGTGACGTTGGGACCTGGCATTCTCCTGAGCTATACGCTCCAAGGCTTGTTCCATCCCGCGCGTAAGGTCCGAGAGGTGCGTGATCCTGATTGCCTTCCCATTGCCATCGCTCACGCATTTATTGTCTCTAGGTGTACTGGCGTGTCTACAATTCGCTATATCTCGGTGCTTCAGACGCTATGGTACCATTTTATCCCGATCTGGGCGAACTGAGTGAGGGGCAAAATGTATACGATCGCCACCCACTGCAGATGTTTGTGTGATGCACATGTGCTGTACGATCATAGCTACTTATTTTCACTATTGTAATTTCATTGCGTGTTCAATTACTTGGCGAGATCGAATGGCAAGTGGTCTCTGTAGACTGTCAACGCTCCAGTACGCTTGGTTACTCGATAAAGACGGCTGCCACCAACCCCACAATGAAGACTACGAGGTGTGCAGTGCGTCGTGCGAGAAAAGCAATCGACGCAGTCTCGGCTCACGTACCCTTTATGTTCGTCAACCTTGCGAGGCAGGAAAAGCCACATTCGCAAATGGACTCTCATGATCGTCGGACCCCAGCGTCCATGTCCTCTGCAGGCCCGTCGAGCGCCGCGGCGGTTGGTCCTAAAAACAAAGTCGGATCCAGGTCGCTCGACTCGCCCGGAAATACATCAATCCGTAAAGGCACGAGGGGGAATTCCGAAGTACGAAAATTCTGTTTTACACTGGCGCGCCTCAGTACTGGTGGTTGAAGACTTCGAACCCATCGCAGTCCATTCCCCCACAGTGCCAGTGGACGCCGGTTTCAGTAGCTGCGTCCGCAGAGAAAAATCAGCTTGGTTGGCTCGACACATTCGCAAGCACGCTCACGCGATGCCACTGAAGCCTCGAGGTGGCCCTTGGTATTATAGATGAAGCCATAGCAGTTGTTACACTCAAATCAGCGCACGTGCCACCTGGAAGAGTAAATCGGAGGCCCCTATGTAAGCAAAAAGACGAGCCTTCAAATAGCTCGCTTTTTCCGCCTCGACCGACATCACGATACAATGAGTCAGTATGATCCCGCACCCTCTATTCAATCACCCGCATTTATGGCCATTTACAGGCGATTTGGTGGGGTCTTGTGTTTTGATCGACGACAAAGTGGTCTCCGTTGCAGTCCACCGTGAAAACTTGTTACGCCAGGCTCTGGCGACGATACTAACAACCGCCAGAGACCCATATTCTGGCCTCAAGTACTATAAGCTGCGAAACCCGGTCCCGACTGGCGACCCCTATTCGTTGGATGACACGCCGATCGTGTGGGCCTGTGCAGTTGAGGGAAACAAAATTCCCATCAACCCGGACCGAGCAAGAGTTGCCGACTTGGCACCGGAGCTTTCTGATCCCAAAGTCTACTTGGTCGTTGATTCTCCTGTCGGTAAGTGCAATCAGTCGTTCTAATTGACACGTCGTCTGACAATACCCCAGTGCCTCGAAAGCGTACCGCCGAAGAGGCTGGCCTCGAGTGGCTCAGAACCGCAAAAATAGGAAATATAGCTCCTCCCTCTCTTGATTTGTCGAGATATAGGTCACTTCAAATAGATCCTAGCCAACGCCTGTTCGATGACCGCACCATCGCAGAGCTGGGGGAAGTATCCGAGATTCCTGACGACAAAGTGCCACCCATCTCCCTATTATGGTGACTTCATTGACGAGTTCCTCGGCACAGCGGGTCATAAGAGCATTGGTGCCACCCCTCCATGTCTGGGGAAGCAGGCTGATGATTTTGCAGAAAAGATGACTCGAATCTATGTTCATAAAGATGCAAGGCGGGATGTGGCGTTGCCTTGCCTTAACGACATATTTGGTGAAGTGTTTGGTAGACATGGGATTCCTCCACCAATCATTGCAACCAGCGTTGGCAAGTATAGGACTGATGGGCACGTTCTTGGCCCAAATGGCATGCCCATCTTCTTGATGGTGTTGGAGAATGAGGTGTCATGTGGCTTCAGCATGGCACTCCCTGAACTGGCTGGCTATTACTTTCACCTGATTCGCAATATTGATGGGAAGTTACTGTTGTCTTCGAGAATACCAGCACTCGGTCCAACCATTGTTGGTAAGTGAATGATCGTATCCGACTCAGTATGTTGTGATATCACTTTAGGCCCTGTGGTCACATTTTACGCTATGACCTATGTCGGTCGACCCCACTTAACCCCACTCACTTTTTCCTTGCCATGCGAGTGGCGTGCACTTAGTGGAGGCGCCCGAAAGCAGTTGCACGTCACATTCGGTGCTGCATTTTGCCTCCGTGTATCACCCAAGATCCCAGTGCCCATTTAACAGCCGAGTTCCCACCTCCGGTGAAGCACATCCTCCCGGCGATCGGAGAGCTATATTCCTTTGATAAACCCCCCACTCCAATTAAATTCAACATCTCCCACTTCATCGTTGCTACCAAAGGCCGCTACATCTACCTTGCAACATCTCTGGATGGCGCCAAGCTTGTCATCAAGTTCACCGGGTTGTATTCTACGGCCCTGCATGACCATTGTGCTCGCGAGGGTCATGCGCCACGGCTTCGCGGCTATATGAAGCTCCCAGGGAACATATATGGTGTAGCAACGGATTTTGTTGATGATGCAAGGCCCTTGAATTCCGAGGACGGATCCCCCGATGACCGGAAGAACTGGGCAGACCAATTGATGCACCTCGTCAAATCTTTCCATGCGGTAGGCTTTGTCCATGGTGATCTTCGATGTCCCAACATACTCGTCACTAGGGATAGCAAAGTCATGCTGATAGATTATGGTTGGGGTGGGCCGGAAGGATGTGCCTTCTACCCGCGAGGACATCTGAATCCACAGCTCACAGAAGGACGTGGGCGACCGGTGAATTCGGAGGAGTATTTGATGATCACGAAAGAGGACGATAAACGTATAATGGCCGCTACCCTGAGGGAGATTGGAATTGGTCTACAGTCATAATCACATCCTATGTTTTGTTCATTTCATCGTCTATGTTGTATGTACATCAAGGACGACTCAGACCTCATGGGTAAACTAAAGAGTATAAATTTAATGCGTTGGGTAGAAGCAGACGAATGCTACCCGTGAAGGACTTTGTGGATCAGAGAAGGATTGACGGCATGGGCTAAGGATGTATGAATAGAGGGTATCACTGTTGGCTCGGGGCCTGCCGAGATGTTTTTCAGCGTCCAGACTTGACAGATCGTAGCACGGGACAAGTAAACGCTTGGGACATCGAGTTGGTCCTTCCACTGTGCACCACGTACCGACGCTGGAGGTCCGTGTGTCAGTCTGGGATTCCGGACAGTCCAACATAACAGCACGCGGAGAGGAACACTTAGGTCGTTGCAGTGATGCGTTCGCATAAAGTCTGCACAGCGATAAATTTGAACTTGTGTGATTGCTACCATTTTATGATTCGTAGACATGGCCATGGGCCAAATAACATGCACCCCAGTACCGCAAGATGGGTGGACTTGCTGATACTGCAGTCCATGTGCTATCGCTTGCCAAGGGGACGCATCGAAGGTCCGGGTGGTAGCTGTTGTGGGTGAGGGGGTCTCCCCCACTGGCGGTCAATACGTTGAGGTGGTGAATGTGGCGGCCACATTCACCATCTCGACGTATAGACTGCATTGCTCGATGCCTTGCCGTGGTGACTCCAGGCAATGAGCTCGCCGAAATGAGGCGAGAGCAATCCTCGAGTTGGAACAAGGAGTTGGCCAATCTTATGTTCGAAAAACCGCATACAAACCACGTCATGTTGCCAGCGTCTGTTTGGTTGGCGAACATTCTGCAGTGGGCACTGTTCCTTTCGTTTTTCTATCAGTCAGTGATCCCGGTTGACCATTTTCGCGTCACTTCGATTTCGTCCATGATCACGAGTCCTCGTGCACATCATCCTCCTTCGGCCGCTTTTGCTTGCTGGCCCCTTGCTCTCAATCAATTCTTGCTTCCCGTCAGTACCGACGTTTCCGCTGTCTTTTTTTCTTACCGTTCTTCCGTGCTAGTGCTCGACGCAACCTAGAAAGCATCATCAATGGGTTTGTGGAGAAGGAATAGTGAACACAATAACAGGGACAAACAAACTGCTAGATTGACGTGGACAGCCTCGGACCATTTGAGCTCGTTACAAGCGAAGGTGAGTTCATGCGATAGATCGGGGAGCTGGTCAAGTTCGTGATGCACGGCGGCAAGCTTGTCCATGTCGAAGCCTGAGGACGGTTACCCGCTTCCGGCCGTCCAATTCAGCACTGAGGTGGCGATCGCACCTTGTAGCGACGCTGGGGATCCACGAAGCCGACTTGGAGATTCCGGGCGGTCTTTGGGTCGTGATGAGGATAGTCATGATCTCACCATCCAAGACTCCGTCGCGATTTCTGTTTGGCACGCTTGACCACCGTCAGGGACCTTGCTCCGAAAGGTCGTCGCACCTTCGGTCACATCATCTTCCCCATCCACCCTTGCTAGTCACACTAGACCCCACTCGACTCTTACTTCTTGTCAGTACCGAAATATCCTTTGTAGTGTTCTCCTAAAGGCTGTCCGGAACACAAAGCAGGATCTACACTCGGTACGCAACGATATAGAGTTCACCCCGGGGACTTCATCTCCTCAGTCTGTCCTCTCTTGCAACCTCTACTTGTCCCTCTGACCTGATTGACTCACCCACTCGCTTGGACGGGTGAATGACTCCCAAGGGTGTATTTTCGTCAGGGCATCATTCTCAAGGTTGCTCGTGTGCTCCCTGTCAAGGGTGGGACTAGTGCTATCTCCGATCACCGTGGTTTGTGACCAGTCAACGCCCAATTGTGGCTGTTCGTGCAAGAGAGCAGCTCGACACCGCGACCACCTCCGCTCTTTCCCATGAATAGCCCTATGGTCGGTTACTTGAATACTGCTACGCGTTCAGAGGCTGGTCAACATGCTGAGTGCTTCTCACACGACCTCCAGGCCAATGAAGATGCCGAGTACGATCTGGTTATCGACACTACGTGTTCATTCTTAGTCCCGGCGTCAATTCCAACTAATTTGGGACGGCGCTTGTCCGAGCTCGAGCCCCATATTAACAGTGATCTTGCAGCACCCTTGCATTGAGCTCCTCGTCCGCGACTATGTCTTGTTTCATTTTCGATTGCCAACGAAGCGTGTGCGCACGGTCTTGGAGTCAAGAAAAACATCGCGATCACTGGAGACCCGATGGATTGTATAGTAGGAGAGTGCGACCTACGGCAAGGCTAAGAAATGTATATACGTATATGAGGACCCCAACCCCCGCTCCCATGCCTATATCTCACTACCCCCACTTCACCAGTTCCTAGCAAATTGGGTGTGATAGCTAAATGGATACGATCTACAATTTACTCAGACTCGATCGTTGGTGCCAAAGTACGCTTGCATTTCAAGATGATTTAGGAAGGGTCATAGGTGTGTAAACATCTCAGACGATCACGCGGACAGTGAACTCAACCATAGCGGTAAGTCCCAGCTGTATACACCCCGTAGCATAGGGTTTTCTGCTTTCCACTTTCCGGGCTGAGGCAAGATCACCAAGGCCGAGTTGGGTCGGTAATTCGAAAAAACCGCGTGTTTTCGAGTATGGCTTGTAGTGGCCCGTTGGGTACGGGCCAAAACCATACCGATGAACTTGGCCTTGTCCTACTTTCAACATGGACGGTTGCGGTGCTCGTAATGATGGCTGGCGGAATGGCAACGATTCATCGATCAGTAAGTACACACCGTTCGAACGTGCACCTCGTGTACGATCAAGCAAAGTATGTAGCTCCGCTTGTCTAGGTTGATTTTTGGCTTCCAGAAGTAACATACCTTGAGTCCA
>JBBPLQ010000651.1:0-16712 GCA_038089855.1 Royoungia palumana
CCCTTGAACCCTTCGAACCCCTACAACGTGCTAGGGATCCCTTGAACTCTTGAAACCCCTTTAACAAGGGTACTCATCCTCTGAATGATCGACTCCTGCCATCCGGCAAGAGCCCCTATTTTCAGAACCTCTGGAACCCCTATCTCGGAACATTGGAACCCCAGGCTCATTGAAACCCTTGACCTTCTGTCACTCGACAGAAGCCCCTATCTTTGGAACCTTCGGAACCCCTATCTCAGAACATCAGAACCCTTGAGCCACTGAGTTAACACCAGTCTCTACCTGGGGTTGTCGTAACAGATGGAATACCTGGAGGAGGTCAACCATAACAACATCTGGGACATACACAAGTATCTCACAAGTGAACCATCTGACCAACTTGTCTCATGCATCCCCAACTTATGACCCAACCCCAATGCTGCACCAGCCAAAAGCCAAACCAATCAAGAGAAGAGTGACATGCTGTACAAAACTTTCTTCAAACAGGCCTCCACCAACACCCAGCCACACAATGAAATGAATTACCCCCCTCCCGTTTGCTGCTTCACAAACATCACTGATGACCAGATCAACAGGGCCATCAGAAAGCTGGCACCATACAAGGCAGCCAGCCCAAATGGTATCAATAATAGCATCTTCACCAACAACCAAGAGGTGCTATCCCCACACCTGGACCAATCTTCCGGGCATCTTTCATGCTCAAGCACTACCCGGAACAATGGAAAGTATCCAAAATGATTGTCCTTAAGAAACCAGGTCGCCCAGACTACACAGTACCCAAGGCATACTGCCCTATTGCACTCCTCAACACAATGGCTAAGATTCTATCCTCATGTGTAGCCAAAGACTTAACATACCTCACAGAAACTCACTCACTGCTCCTGGCCACGCACTTTGGTGGTCGTCCAGGACACACCACTGTTGACTCCCTACATCTTTTAACTAAGTTCTGCTATGACTCATGGGCACACCCAACTGACAAATACCCAGCCATACTCTTCCTCAATGTCAAGGCAGCTTTCTCGAGTATAGTTGTCCCACAACTACTACATAACATGAAAAACAAAGGAATCCCAGACGAGTACATAGAGTGGTTCAAATGCCAATTGGAAAACAGATCCACCACGCTAAGCTTCGACGACTTCTCGTCATCAGC
This sequence comes from Royoungia palumana, assembly GCA_038089855.1. Taxonomy (NCBI): domain Eukaryota; kingdom Fungi; phylum Basidiomycota; class Agaricomycetes; order Boletales; family Boletaceae; genus Royoungia; species Royoungia palumana. The sequence goes on from JBBPLQ010000651.1 coordinate 1,157, forward strand.
ATTTAACATCCCAATAGGTCTCAACCAGGGATAACTGCTATCACCAATCACATTCCTATACTACAACTCAGGTCTAATAGGCACACCAGAAGGAAGGAAAGACAGAATGGTCCTAGGGTTCATAGACGACACAGCGCTCATGGCTCGAGGGATGTCCTGGAACAATGTGTACAGGAAACTCCAAGAAATGATGGAAGGAGAGGGAGGAGTGCTAGAATGGAGCAGGAGCCACCATTGCCAATTCGAGCTCGACAAAACGGCCCTACTAGGAATCACCTGCCGCAAAGAGAAAGGCCCGACACCCCCTAACCAAAAGAAAAAGACAACAAGACCGGTCACATGCCCCCACATCACCATAGATGGCCATTGCATCATCCCATCCACCACATACAAGTTCCTTTGGGTAATCATAGACCAGGAACTCTGTTTTAAGGAACATGCAACATATGCAATAGCCAAAGGGACAAAATACATGCTTGCGTGTGAGAGAATGTCCCGCACATTCAAGGGCATGCAAGGCAGGCTGATGAAGAAACTATATGAAGGAGTTGCCATCCCCAAAATACTGTACGGAGCTGAGGTATGGGCAACAGACCAGATTCGAAAAGGCAAAGGGAAAAAGGATGGAGGCTGGGGAGCGCAAGGAATAGGAAAGAAAATGGAAAGAGTCCAATGAACAGTAGCAATCCTCATCACGGGGACATGCATACCACAGCCAATGACCTGCTAAACGCACACAGTGACCTGCTACCAATGACGCTCCGGATTTGCCAACACTGCCACCGAGCTACCCTCCACATATCCACACTCGCCCCATCAAACCCAGTTCACAGAGCATCCAGGGCAGCCCACCGGAACCACAAATGCCACAAATCACCACTTCACAACCTAATCGGCAAATTTGACATAAACCCCAAGGAAATGGAGATGCTGGAACCAGTCTGCCACTACCCAAAATGGACACCAGACACAATGCAAGACATCATTGCAGACCATGACGGTGCCATAGCCCAGGACATACTAGCAGAACTTGAGGAAGATGTAAACTTATACTCAGACAGATCAGGGTTCGAAGGCGGGATCGGAGGAGCAGCAGTACTAAGGAGACGGGGTAGGAAAGAGAAAAGCCTATGCTTCTACTTGGGAACAGCTGAAGAACACATGGTATATGAGGCAGACATAACCAGAATGATCCTGGAAGTGGAACTACTAAGACAAGAGTGGAGAGTCAGAACGGCCTCCTTAGGGATAGACAACATGGCAGCCATCCTAGCAATGTCCACCTTCAAATCCAAACCAGGCCACCATCTAATGAACACTTTCCATGATGCACTCCACACGATGCTAGCCCACCACAGCATTGAAAAATTACATATAAGATGGACACCAGATCACACTGGCATCCCAGGAAATGAAGAGGTGGACGAGGAAGCCAAAAAAGCAGCAAAGGGAGACACCAGCGAACCGAGAACACTACCACGTCTCCTGTGCACGTCCCGCAGCATTGCGAGATGACTACCATTAAGTAAATCAGCATGCAAACAGGCCTTCAACGAGGAAACAAAAACCCTCAGCCGTAACACACTGCAAAAATCACCTCAGAAGGGCCTTATCCAAAAAATCGACTCCACCATGCCATCCAGATCATTCCTAAAACTAGTAGAAGATCTCTCTAAGTGCCATGCCTTCATCATCTTCCAACTCTGTACCAGCCATGTTGGACTCAACAAACACCTCCACTGCATCACAAAATCCAAAACCCCCAACTGCCCCAACTGTAACTGGAGAGAGGAGATGGTGATACACTTCATGTAGGAATGCCTGGCCTACAAAGCCGCGAGGCACCGACTGAGACTGAAGCTCGGACGAAAAGCCTCAAACCTACAAAATTTGCTAAGTGACACATTGTGTATATCAGAAATGCTAAAGTATATACACACCATGCAGAGACTTAAAAAGACTCACAGAGACTTAACCACGCCAACCACAACAACAGGAGATAGACCCTAACAGAGACTCAAAAAGCGCATCCGGCATCATACAGCATGCTCATACCAGTCTTGTGTGGACCATCTTGCCCATCTACCAAATAGAACCAGCACATTCATAAAGATATCATAAGGTGATAAAAAGAAGTTGAGGCAAACAGAGCATAAAATACCAAATGTAAATGTCTACCAGGGGCAACGCCCCAAAGGACAATAAACAAGGTCTCAAAAAAAAAAAAAAAAAAAAAAAAAAAAAAAAACCAAGCCAGGCCTTTCAGGCCAAGCTGGGCTGGCACAGCACTAACTATGCTGTCCAATATCAGTCAGGTCCCGATCCTCATCTTCAGTGCCATGCTGGATCTCAGTATCCTCTATGTGTTGATACTCTTGCATTACATTCAAAAATGCACAATTTGGGATTGCATGCTGTGACTTGTTCTTGCTAGTCAAGGTAGTCAGGACATGTGAAGGCTATGTAGGATTTCCGGTGACAACTCTGGTCAACTCCGGATACAACTCTGGAGTTGCGTGAGGGGTTCAGGACTTCAGCTTCAGCGACTTGGAGCAAAGCGCTGCGCCCTTACTGTCCTTGTTGGGGGTCCCAGATTTCGGAGGACGAAGAGGATGGAGTGGGTTGAAGGGTGAACTCAAAGTGGAGCGAGACAAGAGAGGAGTGCCGGGGAAGTCTTAGTCGATATTCAAGCTAGAGTATCTATGACAAGGTGCAGACTTATATACGGAGGATGGGTAACGTAACTGGGATGGAGATGAATAAGTCCAGAGTCAGAAGGGTTGGAGTAAGGGTCGGAGACGGAGAATGGACAAGGGTCGACGGAGAACGGAGAAGGGTCGATGGAGAACGGAGAAGGGTCAACGGAGAAATGTACATGCAGGGTCATGGGTAACTAGGACGGAGGCAATACATGACGAGATAGAATGTAAACTATAAACAGAGAATGGAGAGACGGAGTGAAACGGACGGGGTATCAGAGTACGTGAGGGCGCCGGAGTTGGGTCTTGGAGGTGCAGAGTAGGTCAGAGGAACGGCACTTGACAATGCTTCTCTTCACCTTCTGTGTTGATACCATTACATTGTGGCACATTGTGGTGCAGTTGTTTACCATTGTTTACTTGAAGCGTACTTACCTCGCAGGAGTCCACCGCTTCTCCTCTTTGGTTACTCACAGTGGACTCCAGAGTCGTCCAGAGTTGATCCAGCAACAGGCTAGTCACCCTCAGTAAGCCCTTGGCTCTCAACAATCAGTTGGATGTATATAAGCTGTCAAGGCACTTACCATCCATTTTTGTAGACAAGTTTCAATATTTTTTTCAGTAATCCACTGGCAAGCTTTGACAACATCTTGTCAAACTCTTCAAGTGAAGCAATGTGGCTCTTGAAGACTTAAAAGTAGTCTTCCTCCCTGAATGCAATCATTTCACAACTACCTGACATCCATTCATTGATCCCACATTCAATCTGTGTCATTGTTAGTAGGACAAATTTATTTAAATCCAGTGCTTGGGTAATCCTTCAAGAAGGTCTTTGGCAGACATGGCAGGAAGCGCTTGTCTCATAGTTAGTCCTCCAAGTACAAAGGTAGTACCTCTCTTTTTCTTCATGTTTAGCTTCCTACATCATGCAGCAGGTGTTTCAGCAGGGCCTGGGGCTGGCTCCTCAGATGCTGCTTCCTTGAAAGTATGGGTAGTGTTTAAAAGTCTAGTCCAGTCCAGTTTTCACTCATTTTTTTGGTGTAACTGAACCATAACCAGTCCCAGATATGTCCAGAATTGATCAGGCTGGACTGGACGGCTCAAAACCAGTCACAATCGGTCACAATTGGTTCTAAGACCAGTCATGACCAGTCTATGACCAGTTTTGTCCTTTTCAATGTAATCTCATGAAATCCAGGCTTTGTATTATGGACATAAAATATACTACACATTCCTAACAAGCTGCAGCAGTCAGAAGTATTTAAATTGGACATAATCTCACAAAGATATGGCTATTCTTACACTAGATGTCAATTGAGATAAGGATATGTATGATGTAATGCAATTTAATACATGATTGTGTATATATTAGGCCTTGGTATAGTGACATAATATGTAGTACATACTCAAACTGTCACGTGCCATTCCTCTGACCTACTCTGCACCTCCAAGACCCAACTCCAGCGCCCTCACGCACTCCAATACCCCGTCCATAGATCTCCGTCTCTCCATTCTCTGTTTATAGTTTACATTCTATCTCGTCATGTATTGCCTCCGTCCTAGTTACCCATGACCCTGCATGTACATTTCTCCGTCAACCCTTCTCCGTTCTCCGTCAACCGTTCTCCGTTCTCCGTCAACCCTTCTCCGTTCTCCGTCAACCCTTCTCCGTTCTCCGTCAACCCTTCTCCGTTCTCCATTGACTGTTCTCCATTCTCTGTCGACCCTTGTCCATTCTCCATCTCCGACCCTTACTCCGACCCTTCTGACTCCGGACTTATTCATCTCCATCCCAGTTATGTTTCCCGTCCTCCGTATATAAGTCTGCACCTTGTTGTAGATACTCTAGCTTGAATATCGACTAAGACTTCCCTGGCACTCCTCTCTTGTCTCGTTCCACTTCGAGTTCCCCCTTCAACCCACTCCGTCCTCTTCATCCTCCGAAATCCGGGACCTCCAACAAGGACAGTAAGGGCACAGCGCTCTGCTCTGAGTTGCTGAAGCCAAAGTCCCGAACCCCTCACGCAACTCCAGAGTTGTATCCGGAGTTGACCAGAGTTGTCTCCGGAAATCCTGCATAGCCTTAACACAAACACACATAATGTTACGATCACCTCCAATCCAATTCCACTTCCTACAACCTTTATGCCTATGAACCCAACACAGTCTTTTGACAAGACTTTCAAACCATCATCCTATGTCGTTCCTCTCCATACGTCCTTGAAGGACACATTCTAAATATAAATGCCTCATGCCAAACCTATGCTCGGGATTGATTCCTATTGGCTGCCACAATAGAAGCAGCATATATTTAACTGACCAATCGGATATGATCCATGCATGTTCCATTTCACAGAAGCTTGATGCTTCTCTTCCATTCTCAAGGCAGTGCCTTATCTATGACTCACTCACAGACATTCGTTATCAACCAATCATATAATAGATGCCAGACATCGTACCACATTCCTTATTAGTGTACTATCGTAAATACGACCACACACAGTGGACACTATATAAACCCTCGATGTAGTAGACACATTCTTTAGTTTTATCAACCTGATTTCCTACCATTCAAAAGCCTCTCTAAAAGCTTTCTACTTTTCAATCCACTAAACTTCATTTGCTTTGAGTGTTGTTTCATATAATCTCTTGCAGGATCGTCTGATTTGGAGCAGATCTTGTGGAGATATGTCCATTATTGCATTGGATGTCAATATGACATCATGTCAGATACATGAATTGTCTAAGAGTGAAATAAAATTCAGCAATATATATATAAATATGGAAACATTAGGAGTGATAGTACTATGTATTGGAAACCTGTGCACACATTGGTCTACACTGGTTATGACCAGTTCTTGACCAGTTTGCCTTTTTTCTCAAAATAGGATGACTGAATTGAACCTAAATTAAACTGGTCATAACTGGATTGATTTTTCAGTCACAAGTGGTCAGGGTCCAGTGAAAAGTCCAATGACTAGCTAAATGGGAGCAGCTAGGGTGTTAGGTAGGTAAGTGTGAGGTTTGGGATTTGTCCCAAGTAGTGTTTAAAAGTCTGGTCTGGTCCAGTCTTTTTTCCATTTTTGGAAAGACTGGACTGAGACCGGTCTTAAAGATTTCCAGAAACTCGAAGACTGGACCAAGACTGTGAAAGACCAGTCCTGAATGGTCCTGAATGGTTGCAGGACTGGTCACAACTGGTCTTTATCCATTATCAATTACTTACTAAAGTAATCAGTCATCAGCCATTACAAACCTTGTCGGCAAGATTCGTAGCGAGAGAGCATGAGTAATCCTTGTGGTCAGGAGTACAAATTGCATCAGAAGGAAAAAAAAAGTCTGGTTGCTCTGGTACATGATATCTGATATATGAAAGTCTTCCTGACAATGTGTCCAAACAGAGAAGGGTCAAACACTAGAGAAAACCCAATCCCGCGCTCCTAGATCCAAGCCAGCCCCTTTGACATGAAAAAAGAGCATGAACTGTGAGGGTAGCACATCAGACAGTGATGGTAGGGGTAGGGAGGAAGAATGCACCTCTAGATCTCGGGTCCCTGCCACCTGTGGCCATAAATGCAAGTAACAACAGTGCTCAACATCTGTGGAAGAGATTCAGGAGGTGGCGTGTGTTGATGACAGTAGCAGTGCCAATGAGCAAGGTGATGAACTTGAGGAAATGGCTGGTGATCGTTTGGTGAGTCGATGTCAAGTTGCATGCCTGTGGGACTGTACTGGGGTTGGTATAGGACCCAGATGACCTGAATAGTGCACATTGTGGCGATGTACAGGGCATCAAAGAATCAAAGAAACAAAACATGAAAGACCTCCTCACCATCTTTTCTGACCACATGACTGTGAAGTTTGTGACCTCGGATGGAATGGCGGAGGTGTTGGAGGGGTGGTGATGTCTTGTTTGCAAGTATGTTCAGCATTGCTCACCATCTCTACAACTGGAACTCACCTCAGTGCAGGGAAGATGCTGATTTTGTTCGAAAGAATGGCAAAAGGAAGGCATTTCATCTTGGTGGCAACTCCTCATGTTGGCAGCACATCCAAGGGCACTACAAGTTGTACCACCAAAAATGTGCTGAGTTAGGGATCCCAGAGAATCATCACGCATTGCCATGCAAGGTTCTCACAGAGTAGAAGTCAACACCAGCACAAAAGAAGCTTGATGGAGTGTTCCAGAAGGTTGCTGCTCTGAATGTGTTCTCCAGAGAGGATGTCCTGAAGACTGTGGCAGAATTTGTGGTGTGTGACAATCAAGTAGGTGTTGAACGTTGCAATGTTGAGTGATGCGGCTGCTGACTCACAACTTGATTAGTTGCTTACTTTAGTCAACAAACCTATATTTTACAACTGTCTGGTGGCAATGCATCCCAATGCTACCAAGAAGGACTTACCCTCAACCCATGATATTTGCACCTACATTCACAACTCATTTGTCAAGTCCCTCAACCAGCTCAAGAACGAGATTCAGGTATGTTCTCATTTGGTTTTCTGTACCAGATACTCAATAGAGGCCTTGTCATTCCCAGAACTGTGGTAAGATTTCGATAACCATGGATCTCTGGTCCGTTGACCAGACAAAAGCTTTGTTTCTAGGACTTATGGCACATTGGATCAACATCAGCATGAAATCAAGTCAGTGGATGCTTTGTTCGCAAGTTGTTGCTTTTCAGGACATATCGGGTGCACACAGTGGGGCCAACCTTGGAAGATACGTTGTCAGTTTGTGCGAGTGTGTCAGGATCATCACACCTGCATCAAGCAAACTCTTTTGCGTCACAGCAGACAACACCAGCAATAACAATACCACATGCAACACTGTCAAGGAACTTCTTTATTCACACCAAGTTTATTCATTCAATGCATTGGAGCATCACTTGCCCTGCCTTGCACATGTTCTCAACCTCGCCATCACAGCAGTAATGGGCCATATCACAAAGATTTCAAGCGTTGAAACAACTACCGTGATCTGGGAATTCAATCCAGCCAAAAAGGACAACCTTGTTCTTGGTGATGCTATAGATGTTGTTGCCACTCTTTGTACTCTTGCAATCAAGGTGTGTCCTTCATCCTCTGCCAAAACATTACATTTACATGTCCATACATAGATCCAGTGTTCTTGCCAATGTATCGAATACTTTGAAACCCTCCAGAAGAAGTGTGGCATCAAGCCTGCCCTGTCAATCCCATTACACAGCAATATCAGATGGGGAACAGCAGACAGGATGTTGGGACAATCACATATGCTATGCCAGGTACGTCTACTGTTGTGTTTAGTGCTACATGCTCACTCGAATATGCTACCAAGGCCATCAATCTCTTTACCAAAAGTGCTGACCAACTCTATGGGCCAATCACAACTATTCAACAGGATGGCCGTGTAAGGGAACATATTCCCTGGTCCACTTTCACTTTTAAGCAGTCCGACTGGGACCGAGTTCATGACATGTGAGCCATTATATTGGTGTGGAAATGTTGCAATGATGTGGCAGCTGACTAATAGAGTTGTAGGACACAAACAAACTACAGCAAATCTTCTCAGACAAACACCAGGCAACACTCTGGCAGGCCATTCCTGCTCTCGAAGAGCTCCAAACCGAGTGGGAGAAAAAGCAGAAACTCCACAAGTATTGTGCGTACGCAGATGCCATCCAAGATGGCCTCAACAAGATCAATAAGTATTACAACCAGCTGGACAACAAACCAGTTTATATTCTCGCACTCATTATGTTGGTTTCAATACAGATCATACATCTGGTATGTGCTAACATAGTGGCCAGTCCTCTATCCCTACTACAAGCTTGACTACATTAAGATGGCCTGGGGAGGGGAAAAGGAACAAGAAGAGGAGTGTGCCAATGGAAATCCCAGCACTAAAAATTGGTACAATGAAGCCCTACATATTGTCGAGAAAGTGTTGCAAGACTATTGGCATGATGCTGATGCCAAGGCTGCCATGATCTATGGTCTTCCAAGTCCTAGCAACCAGTGTCCCACATCACAAGATGGAACACTTGAGTCTGAGTTTGATCATCACCATCACCAGTCAATCAAGCAAGCCAACCAGAATTCGAGCAATATGGGATGGGCTGCTGAGTTGCATTGTTATCTGAGTGACATTACAGAGAATGTGTCAAAGGGCATGGATGTAGTATCTTGGTGGTCGGTAAGTCTTCTCGAGCTAAAATTTATATCTGTGCTAATTGATTACAGAAACATGCCAGTATCTATCTGACATTGTCTCAAATTGCCTGTGATGTCTGTGCTGTGCCTGCGTTGTCTGTGCCATGTGAGCAACTTTTCTCAGCAAGAGCAGAAATTGCAACAGACTGCTGTCCTGATTAGGCACCACATGATTCGAAGAACTCCAGATCCTCAAACATATGTGGCATCATGTACTTGTTGACCGAGCCTTGGTGAACTCAGAGGATGTAGAGGAAGTTGTCCAAAAGGAGTTTGTAGAGCTGCATGAGTGTGATGAGGAGATGATGCAGGTTGAACGCCTGGATGGACTTGGAGTTGAGGTGGTTGAAGTCTGATGTGTACTACATGTTATGTTCATGCACTTAAACTGGTCCAACAAAAAGACTGGTCATGACTGGTCTTTTGCCAGTCTTTATGATACTTCAAATTGTTAAGACTGAGTGTCAGGTGTCAGGGGCCAATGGCCCTAATCTAATCTACGCATATGATTGCATAGTAACGGGTACATGTGATATCGGATATCACATGTATGTATAATAGTATAACTACCTTGGCCCATCCTTACGACAGGCCAATCTACTTTTGTCTTAAACCTACTCACTTTGCGGAATACCAACAGTATCGTTCGCTTGCGTGAGACTAAGGCTAGGGTAATTCTAATACCAACCCTTTACATTTTTTTGAATGTCATTAAATGTTATTCCCAATGATGAGTAAAATCATCACATGCATTGGTGCCCGCACTGCAGTGGGAAAACTGCCTACTATTGAGAACGATCCAACGATCAGAGATCAGAGACCACTGGATATACTGAAATGGTCTAAGAAGGGCAAGAAGAGGGCAGATGCCCCTCAGGCCCAAACCAATAGCATCGGCGCGACATCCACTGCACCGATGCCCGGAGACTTCCAATCTCCTCCAAACTTGAGGAGCAGTGTCGGAAGAGGTACACAGGGAACAGCAAGCAGAACTGCTGAAGACCCGATGAGTCCCTTGACCGCCCTTCATACTGAAAATGACCTCTTGCGCTCCTCATTTGATCCCATAGTGACTACATGGACGGAGAGTCCAATCATCCAGGTATACACTGAGGGTACAGTCCCCTTGTTAAGGGAATTGCACCCCAGCGATACCCCACTGGATCCGCAACTAGCTATAGCAGCAGTCCAGGAATTCCTGGATGGAGTTCACCTCTGATGGATTGAATACGGTCGAGGTCTGGAAGGGTTCGACAACCATGGGATAAACCCTGGCCAGCACCAGGCCAGCCGACTTGAGCACTTGCTAAGGACCCTGACCACAGTGTCCAAGGGAGGACTATCCACCAGGGCTAGTAGCCCAGGCACTGCAGCACCGATAAAGGTCAAGGAAGTACCCGACCATGAAAGGATTAACCACCCACTCCTCGAGAGAGATGCCCTGCTCGAGGATGAGAGAAGATTCTCAGAACGGAGTCACACAGCTCCAGAAAGGTCGAGTCGAGACCCACGGGGATTAGCCTCCAACATGAATAACTGTCCTGCATATTTGTCCAGACAGAATTCAGATATTATCCATCATCTCTATGGCACACAGAGGGGGCCAGCTATGCTACATCAGATCACATGAGATCATGCAGTGGCCGCTGACAATAATGCCCCTATCCCAGATGGTTCAGATGATGGAGGGAATTCTTCCAAAAACGATTATCGTAATGGAAGAGGCCCCCCTAGGGCATCCAGAGGTAATGGACCTCCAAGAGGTGGACCTCCCGGTGGAGGACCCCCTGGAGGTGGCCCTTCTGATGACAATGATGACAATGACCTCGACGATGGAGATGATGAGGACCAAGACAGGCAACCTGCCATACAACACGCTTGACCAAACTACCTCAGGGGATTTACCCGAGGAAACACGAGGTACTGTATATGGATGTCATGCAACAGAAGTATGCACAGCGCATCTGGGAACAGGTTGGACAAGCGACAGGCCCCATTGGACCAGAGGTGAAGGCAATGAACCCACCTAGGCCAGGGAAATATGGAGGTCAGGACAACCTCGAGAAATTTGACGATTGGCTTAGCCAATTGCTGAAGTACTTCCGTACCTTTAAGGTTACAGGCCCAGGTCGTGACGACGACTGTGTTCTGTACACAGGAATGTACTTGGAGGGAATAGCCTCCCAATGGTATGATCAGGAGGTAGAATCCCCTGACCAACAATACAGATACTGGACTTTCGAGCTCCAGATATGCAAGCTATTCAGGCGCTTCGTACATGAAGCATCAGCGCAAAATGCTGCTAATCAGTACGATCAAACCAAGTTCGACCCAGAGAAAGGCACGCTTGCCTTCTATAATGACCTGAAGTGGCGAGCACACTGTATGATCCAACCACCGGATGATTACTTGTTCAGGAGGAAATTCCTTTGTGGGTTACCCCACTTGATCATCAAGAGTATATTCGAGTCTCGTGGAGTTTCTGCAGAACACTCAATGATCAAGGAAATCCTCAAAGAAGTACAACGTATGGAAACGGCACAGAAGGCCATAAACCTTCATATGAGGACCAACAACTCAAGCTCCGGAGGAAGATCCTCCCAGGGACAGGGTGGCTCATCATCACCTGGTAAGAAAAGTGCTGGAAATAAACTGAGCACCTTTGGAAGCACCCCGAGGTACTTCAAGAAAGGAAATACAATATATCGCCCAAAGGGAAAAACCTTCACAGTGAATCGTGAAAATGATCACAAGGGTGGATATGCCCACTGCTCTGGGGATCGACAAATCCAAGAGCCAGACAGCGAGAAGCAACCCTGGAAATTCCTTCAGGGGATCAAATGCTTCAACTGTAACAAGGAAGGTCACATAGCTGACCAATGCAACAAACCTCGCAAGGATAGAGGGAAAAATCCCCTGAGACCTCGACTCTTCGCTGCCAAAGTGCAAGAGGGGAATGAACAGATCAAAACCCGTGAGGGTGATGAATTGGAAGAGCCCAGCAACGAAGATAAGGCTTTGCCAGGCAAAGACCTTGAAGGATCTGATGGAGAGCCTGGAGACATTGAAGATGTCGAGGAAGTATTCGAATACTCCGATGCCTCGGAGGTAAACAAGGATAACAAACCAGTCGCCTATTTAGGCGCCATGAGAGAGGGCAAAAACTTGCCCAAATTGGGACTAGAGGACAAGAACATCATCTGCTGTGTGATGATGCACTTGGCTCTGGAACCTGGAAGCGAAAAATATCAATTCATCAGCAAATCATCAACATCAGGGGATGCGATGGATATTGAATATCCTGGACCCTCTGGATCACATGGAGTGCACACCGCACTCCCACCAGTAGAAAATAATTCTACCACACCACAATGGATGTGGTCTCACCTCTATGGTGCAATCCACAATGACAATGATTGCCCTAGATGCAATGAACGCATCAAGCACATCAGTCAGAGTGCCATTGATGGTGAGGATAACCTCGACATAGCTTTACGCTACCCAAAACAGATGGTGGATAGAACATACAATCGGGGATGGGATGACTGCAACCGAGCCCAAATGGAAGGACATGGTTTGAACATTGACCGTGTCCGAAGTGCTCAACTAATACTGGCTGATGGATCATGTCCCTTGAAGCTGGCCAAGTATTGACCATGGAAGACCTGAGAGATGTGATCACAGCCATACGGAGGGGAGAAAACCTTCCATGGATCACAGCTGAACTCAAAGGTATAAACGCCTCCTTGAGCAGTCGTACACCTCTGCATGTCACAATCTACAACAACGATGTGACTATAAGTACACCACATGGTCTTGTCATAATCAAACGGAACAGGAGCACTGAACAAGAAGTCCGGATGGCAGCGATTGCGGTTGCAGTACCCAATTGTACCTTCCGGTACTTGATGAGCTCGAAACAATCCACATGTTACGACTTCTTTTTCCAGTTGATGAGGGGGTTATTGTATCGGAGCCACGGCCATCCAAGGATGACGTTCTCAGTTCCACAGTGCATGACGTGGAAATCGATGAGGTGTGGGGTAATCCCCAAGTGGAGTCGGAGAGTGGTCTTATAACGTATGTCACAATTTTTATTTCTTGTTTGGTCAACATTCCGAACCGGTATTGGTTGGAGAAGGGGGGTGAGGGGGAGTTGGTGCCTTTTTGCGAAATGCCAGTTTATACAATTGATTTGCGCTCCTGAATCGATAAGAGCCAAGGTCTCAACGTCTTTGGTGGTTCCATGAGATAGCCGGACAGGGATTAAAAGACTTTTGGATTTTTTGTCCACTAATATTACATGGGTTGAACCAGGTGGGGGAGGAGGTACAGGCGTTGGGTCAGTCCTCCTTTCTAAAAACCCCATTTGACTTTCCTGACAGGAGTGGGTTCATCTTCATCGTCACTTTCGCACTCCTTCAGTTCCGGAAGTTCTGAAATTTCCATGGTTGATTTCTCCGCTTCAGGTTCCGTCAGGGTGTTCTGAACTTTCTTTGGTTGGAAGGGGAAGGTGGGGCATTTGTTTTGCATATGTCCGCTCTTCCTACAGCGGAGGCATAACACCTTTTCAAAGCATCTCTTCCGTTCCTCGGGTGTGAGCTTTGGGATGGAGATGGCATCGACGTCCATGGCATCCGGGTCTTTGTTAGACTTAGTCTTAACTTAGTACGTAGGCGTGTGATATTGGATGGTGGTCTTTCCATGTTTGGTGATAACGTTGGCTTTTTCCCACTGGGTTTTAAAGTGGATGGCTTTGTCGTACCAGTCTTTGACAGTGGACGGGATGGTGTCCATGGACATGATGCATCGCATGATGGAGGTGGGGATTCCTCTGGAGAAATACGAGATGAGGATGTCGTCGCTAGCAATCCCTGTCTGGGCTACACGGTTTTGGAAATCAGAGATATACGCTGGGAGGTCGGAGCTCTTAGTGCACCGTTCCGAGGCTAACCAACAGATGGCATTTCCTTTGGTGTCTTGGTGTTCGAAGGATTTTTTAAAGGCTTCCTCAAACTCAGTCCAGGATCTGAGGGAGTTGGTGGCAATGCTCTTGGCGCAGAAGGTGTCTGCCCAGATAAGGGCCGGGCCTTTGGTCATATAGGAGAGGGCAAAGGCTACCTTAGCATTGGGGTCGGAGTAGACTGCTGTGTTGACTAAGAGGTAGACATTAACTGAGTTGAGCCATGGGATGGCCTGTTCGTAGGATCCATCAAAGGCGTCCGGGACACCGATGCGGATTTCCTTGGGGGGTGTTGTCATAGTAGGATGGACGGGGTTGACAGGGGTGGGGTTTGTCACGGAGGAGAGGGTGGTTATGGCAAAGGGGAAACGTTGCCCAGTAGGGGTAGCAGTGGTAGGAGATGGTGGGGTGGGGGCATGAGGAATGCTCAGTTGGCTGGAGAGTTGGTGACTGAGTTCAAGGGTTTCTGCTTCAGAGTCAGAGTCAGAGGAGGAGACGTAGACGTCTGGGTCAGGCGAGGGTGATCGTTGGGGTTCTGGAATGGATTCCGAGTCAGAGGGTTCCAATGGGTGTCATGAGCGGATGGCCCACGGGTCACGAGTGAGTCTGGGAGGAATGGTGGGCTTACTGCAATGAGAGCAGGCCTGATAGAGAGTTTAGTTCTTTTGTTACAACAACCCTGGGTAGGGACTGGCGTTGACTCAGTGGCTCAGGGGTTCCGAAGGTTCCAAAGATAGGGGCTTCTGTTGAGTGACAGAGAGTCAAGGTTTTTGATGAGCTTGGGGTTCCGGCATTCCGAGATAGGGGTTCCGAAGGTTCCAAAAATAGGGGTTCTTGCCGGAGGGCAAGAGTCGATTGTTCAAAGGATAAGTACCCTTGTCAAAGGGGTTTCGAGGTTTCAAGGGATCCCTAGCACGTTGTAGGGGTTCGAAGGGTTCGAGGGAAAGCTCTCCAGAGAAGAGGGTGAGTTCGGAGGGTGACAGTGGTTGAGCACAGTAAATTGAGTAGAACTAAGCTAGAGAATACAGGCGTATACCCTACAGTTTATATATGATACGAGAAGGGCTGAGTTAGGTCAGCGGAACTGGATACCCTTGGAAGTCTGTGAAGCCGAAAGAAGAAGAGAGAGGAGGAGGAGACCTTAAAAGGAATGGAACGGGGTTCCCAAGAATAATGAGGACGGAATGAAGGAACACCTTGCTATTGGAAAGGTAAAAGGAAAGAGGGAGGAAGACTGTAGACAACCGAGATCTCTGACTGCAGTAGGTATACTGCGGATTTGGGACTACGGGTTCCGACATTGGATTTCCTAAAAAGGAAATCCTCGGAAGTGAGAATTTCAGGCAAGAAAGAGAAATTGGCCGTTCTTGGCAAAGAGAGAACGGCAGACAAGAATCAGTTCCGTACATGTATTAGAAAAGAAAAAGAAGTCGTAACATGATCCTCTCTTCACGATAAGGCATCTGCTTTTCTGTCATGTGCCGTTCCTCCGACCTACTCTGCACTTCCGAAACCCAACTCTGGCGCCCTTGCGCACTCCGATACCCTGTCCATAGATCTCCGTCTCTCCATTTCACTCCGTCTCTCCATTCTCCGTTTATAGTTTACATTCTATCTCGTCATGTATTGCCTCCGTCCTAGTTACCTCCGACCCTGCATGTACATTTCTCCGTCGACCCTTCTCCGTTCTCTGTCGACCCTT
>JBBPLQ010000652.1:0-16671 GCA_038089855.1 Royoungia palumana
ATAGTTTAGAAAGTGTAAAAGCTTTTTATGGGCTTAAAGCTGATTGTATGAGAGGAAGATACAAGTTGATTAAACTGAGGACTATCAAAGTACAGCTCAGGTATTTATACTACTCTATAATGTTTGTGCATATTTGTGTAGTTCTAGAAAGTTCTGTCAAGGTAAGTATATGATTGGATGATAAGTAAAAATGGAATGATGTCATAGATGAGGCATAGCCTTGTGGCATATCATATGGAAGAGAAGCATAGCATGTGTTTGATGTAATGGAACCATAGGGTGTAGGGTTAATATATCCATATGTAGATAGATCTTAATCGGTGCTCCAATGTGTGGTGGCCAATCATGGATTGAATCCTACATAGGTTTGGCATGAGGCTTTGGATGCTGTGTCTACTAGGGACTTGTGTAGAGGAACAACATATGGTTGAGTTGGCTTGTGAAGCATAGGGAAAGGAATGGACTTGGTCATAGGAAATGGTATGAGGTCTGAGGCATTTGTAACAGCATTGTTGTTCCCTCTTGCCTTGCTCAATGTGGAGTGCTGATACGCTGAGTGGTAGGCATTTGTTGCACAGGTATACAGTGGCTCAAACAATTGTCCCAATGTTTGCATGTATTTCATTAGGAGCAATATTCCTTGGTACCAATTAATCCTACCCTTACACCAGTGGTGTATGAAATGCAGATCTCATTCCTGGCTACATGATTGCTCTATGACACAAAAGATGTGGATGAGATCTGATCAAATGACAGCCATGTCAAAACAGTCACTCATTGGGACAATTGTTTGACTTTGTACAGTATGAAATATGAACTCTAGTACTTGGTATGACCTCCATTTGCTTTGATGACTGCTTGAAGTCTTTTAGGCATGCTTTCTATCCACTTTTGACATTGTTCCATAGAAATCTTGCCCCACTTCTCCACCACTCTATCCCATAACTGATGAACTCCAGTAGGTGCATTGGGATAACCTGAAAGACATCTTTTGAGATGATCCCAGCTATGTTCAATGAGACTGAGGTCTGGAGATTGTGCAGGCCAATCTAGAAGCTTCATATCTTGCTTTTGGAACCATTCCTGAGCTCTTCTAAAGTTATGTTTGGGATCATTATCCTGCTGAAAGATAACATCATCTTCAGAAATTCCAGATTCTTGTATGCTTTGCAGCAATCCTTCCTCCAAAATTGCCACATACTGTTCAGTATCCATCCTCCCCTCAACCTCACTCAGAATCCCCACTCCATTCCATCCCATACAGCCCCATACCATGAGAGAACCTCCTCCAAACTTGACTTACAGTACATTTGACCTCTCTAGGAATTAGGCCCTCTCCTTTCTTTTTCCACACATACTCTTGTCCATCTGACCCAATCCTATTGATCTTTGTTTCATCTGACCAAATAGCTCTCTTCCAGTCCTCTATAGTCCAATGTTGGTACTTGAGAGCAAAGGCCAGTCTTCTTTTTCTATGACTAGCAGAGAGGAGGGGTTTTTTCTTCTTCACTACAGCATTTAGTGAGGCCTCTTTCAAGGTATTCCTGACTGTCTGTGAGGAGACAGGAGAGTCAATGATAGAATTGATGAAATAGGTAGCCTGGACTGTATTTTTGGCCTTGCCAGTAATAATTTATTGGACAATGGCACATTTGTTGGTAGATGTCAGCTTGGAAGGACGACCAGCATACAGTTTCTTCTCTTCAGGTTGGATTTCTTGAAATATCCTAGCCACTGTAGACTTGCCTAGAACAGTTTGGGAGGCAATTTGGTGGTAGGAGACCTGAAGAGAAGCTAGAGAGATGATGTTGTCCTTTTGAGCAGTAGAGATGGGTTTCATAGTGAAGGTGGGAAGAAAACAATATATTGGAAAGGTTTATATATGTCTTCTCATAACAAGTTACATAACCATAACATAATAGAGCATTTACATAAGATACATAAGTAGTTTACAGTATCCCAGGGTCCAATATATGTGATGTAAATTGAAAGTCAAACAATTGTCCCCATGAGTGACTGTTTTGACATGGCTGTCATTTGATCAGATCTCATCCACATCTTTTGTGTCATAGAGCAATCCTGTAGCCAGGAATGAGATCTGCATTTTATACACCACTGGTGTAAGGGTAGGATTAATTGGTACCAAGGAATATTGCTCCTAATGAAATACGTGCAAACATTGGGACAATTGTTTGAGCCACTGTATGGGGAGTTCTCATTTTGCACTTGTGGCAGTGGGGTCTTTGACTGCTATTTTAGCTTCATTGTCCACTACTGTTGGTCATTGAGTATACCCTACAGGCAGCTTTACTCATACAGTGGATGCATATGCTCTACTTACACTGCACTGCACCACTCTAGATTGCTAGCACTTGCAATGAAGGCTCCAACTGGATGTGACTAATTGGTTATCATGCATATGTTGAGAGCCAAGGGCTTACTGAGGGTGACTAGCCAGTTTCTGGATCAACTCAGGACAACTGTGGAGTCCACTATGAGTAACCAAAGATGATATTGAAACAGTGGCAAGGGTACACTGACCTAGAGTCCACTGTGAGTAACCAAAGAGGAGAAGCAGTGGACTCCTGGGATGTAAGTGCGCTTCAAGTAAACAATGGTAAACAACTGTGCCACAATATGCCACAATGCAATTGTATCAACACAGAAGGTGAAGGAAAGCATGGAAAGAGCTGAAACTTGGTAGATGGAGAAATCGCACATGGGGAATCCAATGGGCATAGTTACAAGTCAATCTAACCATAGCAATCAGTCCAAATCAGATGTGAAATCACAAACTGTAACAGCATACCCTACAGGGACCTTTGCTTATAACTGATGCTTACACCACACCCACTTCATATCACAATACTACACTATACCACACTGTCCACCAATGAGAGACTGGTGTCCAGCTCAGGAAAAATGGATATAGTCAAAGGGGCCTATTAGAGTCAGTCAATCCATTCATATCACTATGCAAGTGAGAGCTCTGAGGACATGCACACACTTGATTACATCTTATATAGTTCAGAGGTGTGTTGGAAGTCAACTTCTGCTTACTGTTTACATTGACTCTGGTAGCAATAGACATGTGGCCTCACTTAGAGTGTCAGGAAATATAGACATGCTTCGTTCACCCTTTTTAATAAAGCTTCCAAATGAGTTAATTGGGTGGTTAATGCTATTGGAACTACTTAGAAGGCTCAGTGTCATTGAGGGAGTCTCAGAAAAAAACATCTCTATCCTGCTCTGATGAATACTTATAGTCTTACAGTATACAAAGGTCTCTAAGGCTGGACTCAGTCTCAGGAGATCATTTTCTACTATAGTTTGGAGCAGGATCAGCCACCTCAAGCAACTAGATGGTAATATGTTGACCAATTGGAAGGTGATCAAGATAAGTGTCATTAAAGTAATTGTATGACTGTTAGGATTCACAATTCATTTCTCTTCCCTTTCATTCATTTTATCATCTGAACTGGTTGACTGGACCCTGTTAAAATTTTCGATTTTCAAATCTTTTTTTTGTAGAAAATTCAATGTCAGAACCCATAGTTCAGAACCTGCAGCATGACTACTATACCACAGTTGAGGATTGGACAATGTCTTCCCATTTCTATTATAAATTCCCTTGTTTATACATTGGTATCCCTTGATACCTTTCTGACAAATATTTATATGTCAACCTGTTCCACCCTTTAGCATTCCATCTCATACTTCCATTTCAACTTGAGAACAAATCCCTCATTTGGCTGATTTGACTCAGTATCTCATCAACAGTATATAAGCTGTAGAACTACCTACCTGTATTCTCTAGCTTAGATCTACTCAATCTATGATACTCGACCACCTAGGTTGTCAATTGGATTGAGCTTCATGCAACACATTAGAAGTGCAGTACTAAAAACAATTGTCAAAAGAAGGTCTATCTGATGGATTAGTTTTTGTGAGTCATACAAATTTTGAACCAAACATAGATTTCTTTGACATATCTACTTTAACTTTTTTAGAAAGAAATGAATGGTTTAAGACTTGTCTGAGGTCTTGAAGAGTGATTTCTTCAAAAGACCAAGATATATGAGACTCTGTAGACATAATTCAAGCAGAAGACCTGGCTACATTAACATTATGGTGTGAAGAAGTTGGAGCAAAGGTACTTGAGACAGAAGATGGGTTGTATTAATGTCCCAGATTGAGTCAAATGTCATAGATTACTAGAAATGATGAACATCCTGGGCTGGAAGGTTCATTTCATGATAATGAGATGTTTATGATCTTATATCAATTGACTACTTCCATAAAAAGCTCTTCAAAGGAATGAGCAATGTTGCAAGTAGAATTATTACTAAGGAAGGTATAAGCTTCCTGAACTGCTTCATTCATTACAGGAAGTGAGATCTTATTGGAAATAAAAGGAGGAGCAGTAGCACCAGAATGTGATTCTACTGCCTTGATGACACTAGTAATGAACCAGCAAACTGAATTTGGATATATACCTTTATTGACACTGTATCTTCTAGACCCATGTACTGTAAGCCTATGAAAATAATATTTGCACTGTGGTAGAATGTAATATTCAGATCTCAATTGACTTGAATAATGAAAATCAGTGCTACCACTAGGTTATTCAATCAAGAGTGCCTTGAGACTTGGTCAAAGTGGTTATGACTTAAAAACATTCCTGGATATGAAGAATCTGCTTACACCTATCTTGTACAAGCAATCATTAATCAACCAACACAGCCTGAACAAAAAAAACAATATACTTATGGTTTCATACAGCATTATGAAAGAAGCTAGCAAAGTATAGATGGAATTTTTGATATATATAGATGATAGTAAGACAGGCCTGATAAAAGAGAAGCATAAGACTTACCTATCAATAATGGAATACAGATGCTTACCATCATTTACTTGTGACTGGCAATTTTAGAATAGGGGCCAATCAGAGTGACGAATTTCCACTGTGAGATCAATTAGGAATTTGAAGAATACTATATATATCTGAAAGTGCCAACATCCCATTAAGAATATATAGGAAAAAGAAAGTCAAAGAGGGTCTATGACATCACTAGCTAATATCTCCACATTACTTATTGAAACAAGCCTGGAATGGTTGAGACTTGTAAAGTGATAAGATGTGAAGATGATTTGGAATGTTGTCCCAACTGGTTTATAAGCAAAAGACCAGAAGAACTTTACTGGAGTTCTTTGATGTTGGTTGCATGGTTTATATACTACTACATTATCTATTTGTAATGTTCTGGAATATTCTATCTAATGAAGGAACGTGATTGGTTAATGAAAGTGGTACAATGCACAGCATCAATAAGCGATGATGTCATAGAGATAAGAGAAAGAAAGGCCATTGGTTAGAATGATATAGAATGTTCTATGGGCTGTGCTTGGCTATGCAAGTGTGGCAGCCAATGGGAATGTGTTCCGAGCATAGGTTTGGGCATGAGGCAAAGGTCTAGTCTTTGGGGAATGGAATGAGCAAGGCATGTAAGGGAACTGTGTATGGCATAGGAGCATTGTGTAATTTTGGGAATGGGATGTCATATGACTTTGGGTCATGTGATGCAGGAAATAGAATAAACATAGGGGTCGAAGATAGGGGCTTTGAAGCGTTTGTAACACTTATATGACAGAACTTCAAAGCATATTCTACAACAGCCACAAGCTCAATCCAATATGGTGACTATTTATATATTTTTTTGAATATTTTCTTCAAAACACTTGTTACATACCTGACCTAAGCATGAGACAAACACTATAGATTGTTCATTGAATCATTTGAGGAAGTATCTATTCGAAAAAATAAAAATAAAAATAGTAGAATAACAGTGTTAAAAAGAACCTATACCTGGTTTGAATATTTGAAGACAATTTTTAACCTCTTCAAGCACATTTGGATACAACTATCTACAAGTTAGTGGTTGTATGATGATACAAAAGATAGTACTATAAAAAAATAGTCAGAATTGATGTGGAATCTAAGAATTAGTGTATAGATAGTATACCATCCATTGCATTGAGAATACATTAGCTGAAGGACATTGACCATATAGACATTTTTGAGCCTGATTGATTGATTGAAGATGAAGTCCTTGACTTTGGTATTATACTATTCAAAGGACAGCAGGAGACACAAGATTTGAATAAACTAGAAGTCTTTTATTTATTTGAAAGTCTGGATACACAGCTATCAAGAAAAGCAGCAGTGATCATACTGACATCACAGAAACATACTTAAATTTAGACTTGACAGGTAGTCATGTTATATCCTTGAGAATATTGCTTGAAAATAATTGTCTATCCCTTTAGCATTTTCATTATCGTTTGAAGGTGTCTGGTTTAGAAAATGTAGTAAGGGATTGAAGCAGTGAATAGTACCATGTCCCTTAAAATGTTCCATATTGTACAAACTGACCATAGTATATGCTAGTGTTGTGGAGCTAAAGGGGCTGGAGCTGAGCTAAAGTTAGCCAAGTCACAGCTAAATTTCTTGACTTAGCTGTAGGCCAATAGCCTTCCAAAGTTGAAATCTAAACCTTCATGATAGTATGGCTGAAACAACACTCAAAAGCGAATGAAGTTTAGTGGATTTAAAGTGATTCAGCTTAGAGGGACTTTTGAATGGAAAAGATCGAAGTTGATAAAACTAAAGAATGTGGCTACTACATCGAGGGTTTATATAGTGTCTACTGTGTGTGGTCGTATTTACGATAGTACACTAATAAGGAAGGTGGTACGATATCCTGTATCTAATTGTCATTGGACAATAAGTAATGAGTCATAGATAAGGCACTGCCTTGAGAATGGAAGTGAAGCGTCGAGCTTCTGTGGAATGGAACGTGCATGGATCATATCCGATTGGTTGGTTAAATATATGCTGCTTCTATTGTGGCAGCCAATAGGATTCAATCCCGAGCATAGGTTTGGCATGAGGCGTCTATATTTAGAATGTGTCCTTCAAGGACGGATGGAGTGGAACGACATAGGGTTGAGGATTGAAAGTCTTGTCAAAAGACTGTGTAGGATTTGTAGGCATGAATAGTGAAGGGAAAGGAACTGGATTGGAGGTGACTGTAACAATGGCAAATCTTTGGTCAGATGAAAAGAAGTATGTGTGGAATGTTGCAGGAACACCTTCACAAGACAAGGAAGTACAGGGGACAGTAGAGTTTAGAGGGGGTTCCTTGATGATTTGGGGGTGTATGGAGTGGAATGGTGTGGAAATTCTAGAAATGGTAGTTGGAAGGATGAATGCTGAGTAGTATGTCTCTATTTTGCAGGGCAATCTGCTTTTTACCATGGAAAATTTTAGAATCCCTGAGAAGAGTATTATCTTTCAACAAGATAATAACCCCAAGCACACTTCTAAAAGAGCCCAAGAATGGCTAGAATCTCAAGGTATCAAGGTTCTTGATTGGCCAGCACAATCTCCAGACCTTAATCCAATTGAACATCTTTGGGAAATCCTCAAGAAGACGCTCAGCAGCTATGCAACACCATCTAGAGGGGTTTGGGAGCTTTGGGAAAGAATTGATGTGGAATAGGGCAAGATAGAGGTTGAGGAATGTCATGGATTGATAGAAAGCATGCCTAGAAGACTAGAGGCAGTAATAAAGGCAAAGGGAGGACATACAAGTACTAAAATTGTGGAATAGTAATGTTGCTCAAATAAGTGTCCCAGTGACATATCATTTTGAAATGGTTATATTTCAATTCCATAGCAACCAAATGACATGACTAAGACCCCATCTTTAGAGCAAGGATTCAGGCTATTTATGACACTGCAAGAGTTAGAGCTAATGTATTTTGGTTCTTTTGAGAATATCATATTGTTCCAAAATGACTCAATATTGGGATGCTTATTTGAGCCACTGTATATGCACTTGACCACCTACCTGCAGTGAGTACATGTCAATGATTCATTTTTGCATTCCTTAAAGAAATGGAAGACACCTTGGACACATCCCACTGACTGAACTGACTCAAGAGGGTCACCTGTGTTCCTAGTGGAACCTAGTGTATCTATGGTGGGCTGTGGAGTGTGATGGGGTGCCCTTGCTTGAGGAATAAGAGGTTCTTTGGGTTCATCATCATCATCCACCTCAGAGTATGCTTCAAGGTCAAAATACTCTAACTCTTGTTCAGTCCAAATTGGAGGATGTCATTGTTGAGGGTTGTGAGGCACCATATTTGCAGGTAGTAATAGAGCTAGTACTAGGTCTGTTAGCACAACTGGGTTCATATCTTCATCTTCATCATTTGATTGAATAAAGTGATGAGAAGGATAAAGAGAATGGGCACCAGTGGTCTCTTTAAAAAAGGGATTGGAAAGTTAGAATCTGAAGGTTGTGTTTAACAACAAGGATGAGCCATTGAAGATGGATGTTGCAGTAGGGTGGATGGTGGAGAGGGCTTACTATTATATATACTAAGTAGAAAACCTGTTACAAAATTCGCAGATAAAACATATATCTGTTAAGACCATGTCAGGTCCAGCAATGACTCTGGTCGACTCTGATACAACTCCAGAGTTGTGTGAGAGGTTCAGGACTTTGGCTTCAGTGACTCGGAGCAGTGTGCTGTGCCCATATTGTTCTTATCAGCAGTCTCAGATTTTGGAGGATGAACAAGACAGAGAAGATTAGATGAAGGAAGTTGGAGCAGAACAAGACAAGGGAGGAAGGCTAGGAAGTCTAGTTTGACATTCAAACTAATGTACCTACAGCAAAGATCAGACTTATATATAGAAGATGGAAGACATGACTGGAATAAAGATGAGTAAATCCAGAGTCAGAAGGGTCAGAGAATGGGTTGGAAATGGAGAATGGAGAAAGGTATATAACACAGAGAATGCAAAAGGTACATGACATAGAGAATGGAGACAGAGACGGAGAATGTACATACAGGGTCAGAGGTAACTGGGAATGGAGGTTTTACATGAAAAGAACAAAATGAAATGGAAACTTTAATCTGATTGGAAAATGAAAAGTTAGGTTTTGGAGGAGCAGAGTAGTTCAAAGGAACAGCACATGATAGCATCAATGATCTGAACAGGTCATAATAGTCAAGACATCAATATCAATGACATAATATGTAGTGGCAATCAATGTCCACTGATTAAATTAGTACAAAACACATTATAGCAGTAGTAATTATCAAAGAAGACAAACCAGACATGAGGAGTTTGAGACTTGGGCTTTGTTTGAGAGTACAAGAAAGGACCCATGTACTTGGTTCATGTCAACAGATCATGGACTTAATTTGTAATATGCAAACTTTGCCAAGAATGAGTAGAACCCATATCACAAGCAATGCACTTGCCTGATGACCTCTGGTGAGACAATTTGTAGGACTCTAAATCTGAGTCCTCATTGCCCTGGCCAGAAGGTGCATAGTCAGGATCAGAAATGCTGTGCTTCTTGCCTCTAAAAAAGTCCAAGTACCATGTTTGATAGTTGTTAAGACCTGGTCGACTCCAGTCAACTCTAGGTATAACTCTGGAGTTATGCATGCATGGTGGACCTTGGCTCCAGTGACTCAGAGTGAAGCATTGCACCCTTGTCTGAGTCTTGGAGGTGGTCTAGATTCTGGGGGAGCAGAGGTTTGGACTTTAGACATTGACTAGCAATGAAGTCAAGTTGGAGGTCAGGTGTTACAAACACCTCAAATCTCATACCATTTCCTATGACCAAGTCCATTCCTTTCCCTACACTTCACAAGCCCATTCAACCATATGTTGTTCACTTACACCAATGCCTAGAGCACACAGCCTCTAAAACCTCATGTCAAACCTATACAGGATTCAACCCATGATTGGCTGCCACACATCAAGGCAGCGACTAAGATCTATCTCCATATGGATACATTAATCCTACACCCTATGGTTCCATTCTATCAACACATGCTATGCTTCTCTTCCATATGATGTGCCACAAGGCTATGCCTTATCTATGACATCATTCCATTCCTACCTATCACCCAATTATATGATCACCTTGACAGAACTTTCTAGAATAATCTAAATACATACAAACATTGTAGAGTAGTATAAATACCTGAGCTGTACTTCAATAGTCCTCAGTTTAATCAACTTGTATCTTCCTCTCAAACATCTACTCTAAGCAATCTAAGCTTTTCCTCTTTTTACTACACAACACTCAATTTCAAGAGTTGTCTCATCAGGTGAGGAGCTGAACCTAAATTGATATTTGAACTGAGGAAATATGATGAGTACATGCAGGTTTATATATGGAGTAGGTGTCAGAGCCTATAGGACAAGATCACAGGAGTCATAATAGGAACATGTGAGTAGAGTTCAGAATATACAAGAGTCAATGAAGATCAGAGATGGACAATGGACAAGGGTTAATGGAGGCAGAGATGGAGAACTATAATGAAGAGCTGTGTTCAAGTGAGACACAGGGATAAAGGTAGCTAGGGTATAAATCAAATACAGGGTGGGATGTATATAGGAGCAGAGTATGGAGAGATGGAGCACAAGTCCAAGAGTTGGAAATATATACTTAGCAAGATGACAATTAGAGACCACAGAGTTGGATCTGGAGTTACATCAAAGATTGAACCTGTGGATCAGGATATGACAACAGTGCTCAAAGGCAGAATGCAACTTGGCATCAGCAAGTGCAGAGCAGAAATGATTTTAGGTTTCAGGGAGAACAACTGGCATGAAAAAGAGTGTGTTATCCACTGGAATCTGGAAGTGTTCATAGAAATCACAGTATACTGCCATCACTGCCATTCTGATCTGAGCCAACTCTTTACTTGTGACTTTTGCCACATATTTCATATTTGAATTGTTGCCCAGGAGTAGTGCTGTGATGGCTCCATAAGCCATCATAAGCTACCAGGCTTCAACCAAGACTCTGGTCACAAAATGACCTGGAATAGATGCATAGTATATAATCAATGAGTGCCAAACAGAGCAGAAGCTATGCCAATTGGTCTGGCTTCTACAAAACTGATTGGCGTGTGTCAGCTTGTGAGGCCATTGTAACACTACCTGGGAGCTCCTATGGAATATCAGACAGAGAATAAGACCCCAACATGAAGCCATGAACACACCCAATAGGCACTCCATGATGTTTGCTCCATTGATTCAGGGTTAATCTCTAGCTTGCCATCATCTTGCCTTATGTAGTACTGGACATGTATGATATTACACCAAATATGTTCATCTACAATGACAAAACCCATGAACTCTTCCAGCAGAGACTCTGATGCTAGCTTTTTTGCAACTCTTCTGCTTTGTTTTCAACAAGTTCCAGGAGCTGCAGTAATTCAAGAGGAGAAGGATCCTTCTTGAACTACTCCCAACAGAAGTTTTTGGAAGAGAGTGAAACTTGTCCTATTCATAGATTTGGAGGAGAAAGACCATACAAAGGTAGTCATTTTTTTGACTTTAGTAAAGAGCTTTTCAGTAAGCTGGGAAAAAGCATATTTGAAGATGAGGTGTTTAAGAAGCTTTGTCTTCATGAAGCTGACAGTGATGACTAGGTCAGGAATTGCAATGATTTGTTTTGGTAATAAGCATGTAGCCAGTACTAGCAGTGATTTGAAAGTCATGCTGAGAGAAGGAACTGCTCTCATGCTCCCTAACAAGACAATGATCTCTTCTACTGGGGCATTGTGGATATGGCTCAGCCACTGGATGATAAACATCCTATCCTTCACAAGATATGTCAATCTGGGAAAATATTAGCATTGGAGCCTTTCAATTCCTTCATACAAAGGACTAGCTTAGCTGGGTTTCTATAGGAACTTAATGGAGTTGTTCTTGACAAAGCAGGTCAACTCAATAAAATTGCTGTAAGAGACACCTGAGAGTGTCTAGTAAATAGTAAGAATTAACAAATGAGGACTATAGAATAGAGGTGCGAACTGACTTACCTTGCACTCTTTGTCTTGGTTACCTTGAAGAATTTGTGTAGTGGCTGTGAAGATGCCTGTATGATTGATCAGGAACTTGAAAACAAAGGTAGGTCACCTAAGTGGACTTCCACATATAAGAGTGAGATGGTGTCCTTTTTTACAGTGAGCCTGTAGTTTTCCTAGATATAAAACATTCCCCAGCTCTAGTAATAGCACCACCATTTGTACATCCCACATAGAGTTTGTGTCATGTGCCATTCCTCTGACCTACTCTATATCTCCAAAACACAACTCCAGCACCCTTGTGTACTCCAATATTCCACCCACTCTCTCCATCCCTCCATTCTCCATTTAAGTTATGGTTTACATTTCATTTCAATCTCATCATATAAAACCTCCGTCTATAGTTACCACCCACTCTGCATGTATATTCATTCCTCTCTGTCCTTTATTCTCTATTGATCCTTCTCTGTTCTCTGTCAACCTTTACTCTGGCCCTTCTGACTCCAGACTTACTCATCTACATTCCAATTATGTCTTCCATCCTCCATATATAAGTCCACCCTTTGTCATATGTACTCCAGCTTGAATATCAACTTAGACTTCCCTAGCCCTCCTCTCTTGTCTCATCTCCTTCAACCTCCTTCATTATAACTGTACCTCTGTCTCTTCTAATCTCCAAAATCTGGGACCACCAATAAGGATGGTAAAGGCACAGTGCTCTACTTAGAGTTGCTGAAGCCGAAGTCCCAAACCCCCCACGCAATTCCAGAGTTAGATCTGGAGTTGACCAGAGTTGATGCCAGACCTCTAACATAGTCTTAACAGTTTGAGTCATTTGACTTGGTGACAATGGTAAACACTTTGAGACCTAGACTGGAAGGATTTTAAGAATCATTGGTGAATGGATTCTACAAAAATATTCATTGGAGTAGAAAGTGACTGATAGGTCAGACTCCTTCATACCATCATAGAGAGTGCAAGGGGTGACATCTGATGGCATTATGTTATGGAACAAAAATTGAAACACGGCTTAACCTTAATCTTCCTCACACTCTCTATGGCAGCTGTAAGAAAACATTTGTGAACATTATTAGCCACAGCAGCTGAGTCAATGGAAGTTGAAAAAATATACATATAAATAAGGGTTAGGGTTACAGTTTATTAAACATGGTATATTGGAGTGACATGGAAGTACACATAAGCAGGCAAGCTGAGATGTATAGTCCTGCAGCAGGGAACATGATAGAGTAACCACCATCATGTAACATATATTTGCAGCCTTGGAAGCCTAGAATACCACTACTACTGGATTCATTATATTGCTGCTCACCAATTGCAAATATGAGGACAAACCTTCCAATGATCTTAGCAAGCATGTGGCTGGTATTCTCAGCACATTTCTGAAGAACCCAGCTACTCAGGACAAGATTCTACTATGTGCAATGATGTATGTCAAAGCTACATACCTCTAGAAAACAAAAAAGCTTGCATCCGAGGCCAGTGGATGGCACTTTGGAGCTTCAAGCATGACAATGAAAGATCTTGAAAGCTTTTGCCTTGAGGGCATGGCCCACAGGTTCTAGGCTAACATACCAGTCTTATGGAGTCTATTTGGAATACTGTAGGGGGAAGAGGAAGAAAGAGGAAGAGAACCATATGAAGGAATGGTGGTAGATGAACCTGATGTTGATGCATACTGGGATGAGTTGGATTTCTTGGAACTTGAGGGTTTCATTGAGAGCCTTATGGAATCAGTTGTAGGGATGCAGGCAAAGCACTGTATTGGAATAAAAGTGATGGTTCATCCTTGAAATTACACCTGCAGTACAAGACATTAATCTAAAATAGAAAAAAACAGTCATTATGAACATATTGATACAAAGTGTTACAATTTCTTTTTCCTTATGGTGTACTTGCAGGGTTTGTTCATGACTGCTGCTCTCTTTTGATCCAGGACCAGTCGATTGACCCCTATTTAAAATTTTCACTTTCAAGACTTTCCTTTTTAGGAAATCCAATGTTGGAACCTGCAACTGCAGATCCGCAGTACACCTACTGTGCCGCAATTGAGGATCACGGACCACCATGACCTCTCATTTCTATCTTTTGCCCTTCTTATATTGTGGTGTTCCCTTATCTCTTTCATCCTGTTCTTAAGAACCCCGTCCCATTCCCTTCAAGCATTCCATCCTTCCTCTGTTCCCTGTTCCACACCCCCTTAAGGGATAACCCTGTTCCTGCTGACCTGACTCAGCTCCTTTTTGAATTCTATATAAGCTGTAGAATACTTGCCTGTATCCTCCAGCTTAGATCTACTCAATTTACTGTGCTCAACCACCGTCATCCTCTGAACCCTCCCCACTCTCTAGAGAGCCCCTCTCTGAAACCTTCAAACCCCTACAACATGCTAGGGGACCCTTGAACCCTAGGAACCCCTCCAGGAGGGATACTCTACCCTTGAACCTTCGACTCCTGCTATACAGCAAGAACCTCTATTTTCGGAACCTTTGGAACCTCGGAAACCCAGAATTCTCAGGACCATCAACCTTCTGTCATACTATAGAAGCTCCTACTTCAGAACCATCAGAACCCCTATTTTAGAAACTTTGAACCTTGGACTCTTAAGTTCTCAGCCTCCTATTGAGCAGATAGAAGCCCCTATTTTCAGAATTGTGAGAACCCCTATTTTTGTCGGAAGCATCGGAACCCCTGAGCCACTGAGTTAACGCCAGTCCCTACCCAGGGTTGTTGTAACACAAAGTATGAACCAAAAGGCTAACACTTTGCAAAGCATCCTTTGAATCTTTCTATAGTCAGCACATGCTCCTCAGAAGGTGATAGATACCTTTGTACAGCTTGGAGTGTCAATATCTACTGACTCTATAGACTTGGCCATCTGATCACTCTCAGTCAAATCAGAGACATCCTCACATCAGCTTAGACAGTCTCTTCTTGCATTATATGCATATGACAATTTTGATGTGGACCTGAAGACAGAAGTTATATTAACAGAGAAATCAAATGACACACTCAAGCACCTCACCTCCAGGCTGCTTTTCCCACTAAGCCAGTGTCACCACAAATGATTTAAAGTGTTCAGATCAGCCATGGGGGAAGTCAGCACTGAATCCATGTGTGTGTGACTATTACTTGCTGTCAAGATGGAGCTAGCACAACCTAGTAATGCTTCATCCAGAACTTGCTGATTCTGACTTTGATCATCATGATCAATTCAATTCATGGATGTTCCTAAATGACCTTTTGTCATATGCCATTCCTCCAACCTACTCTGCACCTCTGAAACACAGCTTTGGTTTCCTTGCACACTCTGATACTCCATCCTCTGCATCTGCATCTGCATCTCTCTCTCTCTATTTCTCCCCATCTCTCCTTTCTCTGTTTTAGAATATAGTTTACATTCAATTTTGTTCTTGTCATGTAAAACCTCTATCCTAGTTACCTCCAATCCTGCATATACATTTGTTCCTCTCCACCTTCTGTTCTCCAATGACTCTTCTATATCTCCAACCCTTTCCTCTGACCCTTCTGATTTTGGACTTACTCATCTCCATTCCAGTTATATCCTCTGTCCTCTGTATATAAGTCTGCTCTCTGTCATATGTACATCAGCTTGAATATTTAATTAGATGACTCAGACTTCCTAACTCTTCTCTCTCATCTCAGTCCACTCCAACTTCTTTCATTGAACCTCCCTCTCTGTCTTCTTCACTCTCAGAAATCTAGGACCAACAATAAGGACAGTAAGGGTGCAGTGCTCCACTCCAAGTCACTGAAGCCAAGGTCTCAAACCCCTCATGCAACTCCAGAGTTGTACCAGAGTTGGCCAGAACTGCTGCTAGACCTGACATGGTCTTAACACCTTTGCACTCATGGTCCTGAATATTTCCATCAATTCAAATCAGAAATTCATCCCTCCAATCTTATCAAACAGATACTGCTTGCTAAAATACCAATATATACTACACATGCTGTAGAGCTTGGAACAGCTCTAGGTTGATATCCTGGCTCCATCCTGAGGCTGACACACAGTTTCCAGGCCCAATCATCTGTTAAGATTAACAGCATTTCTTATCTTATTGTTCTATTCCTGATACCATTGATCTTACATATTTATATTACACCATCATATTATCATCATTCCAGGTGTCACATGACTTCCTGATTATATATGTATGTGTCATATGTAATGACTATAGGTCCAATATTGATCAGTAGATGAGTCATGCTAAATGACATATGTGTGATTCACTAGTAACTACTATGTGTGACTTATGTGTGTGACTGACAAGTGTTACAAATGCTTCAAAGCCCCTATCTTTGACACCTATGTTTATTCCATTTCCTGCATCACATGACTCTAAGTCACATGATATACCATTCCTGTCATATCCCGATCCGCAAGTCCAATCTCCGATGTAACTCCGGACGTAACTCCGTGGGTTTCGACTGACATTTCGTTAAGTACACAATTCCGACTCTCGGACTTGTACTCCGCTTCCCCATTCTCCGTTCCTATATACGATTCACCCTGTATTTGATTTAGACCCTAGTTACCTTCAGCCAAGCACAGCCCACAGAACATTCTATGACATTCTAACCAATAGCTTTTCTCTCTCTTATATCTATGACATCATTGCTTACTAATGCTGTGCATTGTACCACTTTCATTAACCAATCACATTCCTTCATTAGATAGAATATTCCAGAACATTACAAATAGATACAAACACATGTAGTAGT
>JBBPLQ010000653.1:0-16660 GCA_038089855.1 Royoungia palumana
CAGCCGTTGTGGCTTGGCGCTAAGTACTCGGGGCTCGATCGAGCATGTAGATAGTAGATACATGTCGTCCCGGCAATTATTGTGAAGTTCATCATAGGGTGATAGAGTGGAGTGGTACGATAAGGACAAGTTTGATCGGGTACGTCTGGCCAACCCTCGTTACGTTACTGGAGTAATTCACGATGTTTTCCAAGCGTTCTTCGAGTGTTCTTACGTGGGAAGCTATGTACTCTTGAGACCCGCTGGACGCCTGGATAAGCTTTCTTGATGCGAACTTTTCGTAACCTATGAGCATAGCCTATGTTCTGCACTAAACATTTGCTGCGCACACGGCACCGCGTCATCCCTCAGGAGTGCACCACTTAGGAATTACTCATTCTGGAACTGCAGCCCACCGTCCTGATCTATGATTAGGATTGGGTGAGTGATTCATGCCTGGCTGATTGGGACTCGTGTAATCACTCAGCTTTACCAGTGCCAGTGACACTCACCACTCGCGAGTCGCGACCATGGATCTGGACGGGCAGCTCTGACACGACTCGGAACAAGACTTACTACGGCAAGACTGAGTAGGTCAAAGTTCTACTGCAAAGTGTCGGTCACCCGATGCTGTGTTGGCAGAGCCTTATAATATCTTACAACTCTCGTCAGAGCTCATTGGCGTAATAACTCTCACCTCACATGGTACGATACTGCCTAATATTCAAAGGTAACATTTTTCTTGTTTCCAAACTACATGCATATGATTATGATTTCCTGCAGGTCATGTCCCGTTTGTCCTGGCTGCCCTGGTTGCATTCTACCCAACTGAATCGCTCGCACATGTTTTTGACGAGTCTCTCTTGCAATGTTTCACAAACATGATCAACTGCGCTGAAAACTCGACCAGTCCAAACTGTATTTCGACCTTGAATATCTCGAGCGCCGCCGCTTTTTCTGTTCTTCGATTGAGCGATGGCTCCATCATCCCTCCTCTCCTCAGCTCAATAGAAACAGCCACTGCACTTTCCTACGCTGGGTGCGTACAGTATTGCGGAACGAATTCACATTTCTACTGGGACACCTTTTCGCAAAACTATGCTGCATGGCTTCTACCCTATTTGTCTCTGCTCTCGCAACTTCCATTTGGCGCTCGACGAAGGATGGACAATCTCATGTCCGTGGTGTTGACGGTCGGCTCACCAGTCCTCGCTGGCTACTCGCTATACCTCACGCTCCTTAACGCACGATGGGCCAATGAGCATCTCTTTGCAGATATTCATTATCCTAGCACAGCAGTCCGTCAGTCCGTAGTGCGGGTCTTGAGTAGCCTCCAACAGGTCCCCCTACGCGTTCATCCAGGAGAGCCTGGCGCTCATTTCGAGTCGCTGATTGTCCACCCAGATAACGATGACTGGTGGCGTGTCTTTGCTGAGGAGCTCGAATACTCGCAAACGTGGTCCATCGCTCCTGCAATATCAATCCTCTGGGTGATTATTGCATACCTGTTAACCGCCACCAATTCGATCGCCAGTCTAGCCCAGGGTAAATCCAACGGAAATGGAATGAGTTCGAGTTGGCTGTGGCTGTTGCCTGTCGTGGCTGGCTGGTTGATTCTGTCGCCAAAATGCGACTATAAACGTGTGCTTAACGCGTATAACAAGACGAATGCAAAGGTTTTCGGTGTGGACTCTAATCCTGGCTTGACCATCAATGCCAATTCGGACTGGGAGCAGAGCATAAATATCAGTTCTCCAGATGAGTCACGAACACCCCCCATCTTCAACTATGCAAGAGCATGGCTATGGGCTCAGAACGTCTACGTCACCTCTCTATTCTACCGCGCAGCACGCAATAAGTCGAATCTCCGTCATAGGAATGGACAGAACGGTGTTCCTCGGGAGAGCCGAATTGGAACCCCTGAGCAGATCATCCAATACTGTCGTCCAGATGACCGTGAATATTCTGGATCCCGTATTTTTTGGCCTCGCGGCATGTTCTACAACATGATCGTGGCATCTCTGATGGCGCTTCAGCTGCAATGGGGTACCACTGGCGCAGCATTTCTCGGAATATGGTTTACTCCTACTACCGTAAGTAGTTTCCTGCTGGTCCCTAATATTTTCTCTTACATCGATCGTCCAGGGACTCGGTTGCCGTTCTCTTGCGTACTTGCTGTGTGGGGCGCTATCTATGGTGGTGTGGATTCTTCTAGTCTTATCAGGCGTACTTGGGTATTACGCCCATCATCTACTCAACAATCCGCCCGTGCCTGATGTAGAGAAGACCCGGCAACGATCGCCTTCCACTCCTTCCCCACACTCCAAATCTACGACAATCACCCACGTAGACGTTCCGGTTGCCATCCCAGTGCTTGAAATTCGAGATCCTCGTGCTGCCACGATGGATACAGATTCGGACCCCCCAAAGGCGGCACCGCCCAACAAACCTGCCGATGAACCGGGACTACGAGCTCGAACGCTCGCGCGACTTGCCGACTGGTTGCGTTGGACCGGCAAAACCATCGCGATCGTCAATGCCATCGGCACCATCGCCAACTCGCTCTTCGACTACGCGGGCGTGTACAACAATTGTTTTTGCAATTCGAGCGTGTTTACCTGGGGTTCGCGCGCGTTTGCCGTCATCGCGCCGTCCCAGAGCGACATTCATTTGGAGGGGAACGTGTTGATCGGTGCGCTCATGCTCGCGTTGACTTCTTGTGGGGTGTTCGTCGGGTCGATTTATTTGATAAGGGATTCGTTACCCTCGTGACATACGGTATGTGGTGTGAGCCCTGTGTTGTTACGCTCACCTCGGCCGCTCCTTTTCATTATTCCTGGTCTGTCATATTTTTAAGAGTAAACGGTCACTTGTAGTTGTAGGATTCGAGATTCAGGCCGCAGGCATGTATTATTATTAGATATCGAGGTCTTCAGGTGATACTTCCCTAGCTGTGCTGGTACAAATTATTATATACGAGAATTTGTAACGAAGTTCCAGGTCCAATCCTTGATTGAGCTTGTATATCGCGATAATTATTATCAGCCAGGCTGCAGCAATTCCCAGGCGATATAGTGCGATAGGGTGACGTTCGGTTCCATACGTTTGAAACGAATTGATCAATTCCATCAAATGATCGTAATCTGAATAGACAGCATCCCGACAATGAGGGCATGGTAACGTTACTGATCAAAGGCGAGGCAAGATGTTGAAAATTCGAATCGGAGCTCTGCCGCATTATGGACACGGTAGCAACCATTCACAGCTTTCACGCTCGAAACAAAAGGTATGTGTCAGTTCGCTAAGGCAAGATCAGCGACTCGAGATATCGGTGAGAAATCATGGCTGAGGAACTAACGTGAATAACGCTAGCGTCATGATGGGGAACCGAGAAGAACGTTGTCGAGGAATCACTTGCTTCTATTTTTGCATGCCTCGCTTGGCACTAAGCAGGATTTTGATGGCGCCCATAATTGACGTACTGTAGTCAAATTGGTGTATTTCTTCGGACGGGGCAATTTTGCATATTCTACTCAATATTTTCTTGATGCTAATGATATGAAACGGCCAGCATAACAAATAGAAATGATATGATGGCGCGAGCATATAAACACACGAAACTCTGGAAGAGGGGGTCTGTAGCTCCGTCTAGTCACACCGGGTATAGGTAGTGTAGCGACCTCTTCAGCTCAATTCATCTGTCACGAGCAGACTGACTTGCGAGGTGAAAGTCGTCCCGTGATACAGAACTGTAACGCCACACGGTCCGAGCCTCGCTAACAATGTTCTCGTTCCTCGAACACGCGATTGCGGAAGTGAACTTATCAAGAGGAAGATCAGCTCCATCATGCTAGCGGGGCCTCGCTCTGCAGGAACAAAAACCCTACGATAATGATATTTAAAATAGCGTTTACAGCACATCAACACGACGTACCTTGCCATTGTGGCGAGTCCGTCAATTTGAATTCCATACTGCAAGGATCGGACGCACAAGCCACGGCGATCTCAAGGGTCTGAATGGATCCAGAGCTACACTCGAAGGAGGGAAATTTCACCGTGTGCACGCCATCAAGGGCGACGTCGCCAAGCAATTCCTTGCGTGTAGGTAGCGACGTCGGAAGCGCGGACTGGGTGAGAATGGCTTTACTCCCCGAGTCGACTAAACGCCGCAAAGTGAGGTAGGGCCTGTCCCCAATTTGCCCGTATCCCCGTTTGGCGTCCTCGTGCCCTTGCCCTGCAGAACGAGGAAACCTTAATTCGACGGCACAGTGCTCCAGACCATAATCCCGAACACGGTGCTGTAGGACGATAGTACGCTGTAGAATGCGTGTTGAGGTGAGCGAATGGACCAATTCCCGAACACACGCACCTCTGAGTCCAGTTGCACGATCGAATTGTTATGTAGTGCGCGTTGTATACGTGCCCCTTCTGTCGCGCCGATGAAATCGACTTCAAGAATGGTGGAAAGTGGCCACGATGGTGAGGATTCATTTCGTACCAGCTTTTCTAGTCCATTGTAGGGGCGAGCGATAGGAGCATTCAAAGTGACGACATGGGATGCTTGAGGATGCAGTCGAATGACAATGAGATTGCGAATGGTAACAGCAATGGACAGAACAGCAAGGGCGGTCAGCCAAAATGAAGGGCCGAGGAAGGTGCGCTTGGATGACGTTATTGGCGAATGCTCTTTGATCTCCGGTGAGGCTAGTAATGTCTCTTCATCTGGGGCAGGGACAGGGTCGTAGGAGTGAGTTCTAGATTTCCAAGAGGTAAAAAGCCGGATTGTGGGTAGAGACATCACCGGGTACTCTCCTGCGGTTGATTCCGAAGCTGAGAGTTGGAATCGAAGAGGGGTATACGGAACAGAAGCCACCATATTATATTTTGACTGGCTGTATGAGAGGCACGGTGATCCATCAATGCATCATGTTTCAACCCTTCAAATTCTTCCCGTCTGAACACAGCCTCCGGTCAGGTGCTACGGTGCATAGCTATATATTTTTAGCTGGAACTCCATGTCTATATAGCATACTGGTCAGGCGGCAAGTCCCAAACAAGATAAACTTAATCTTCTACTCACGAAAGAGCTGCTACCTAGTTGACACTTCGTATCCTCTTCATGGAATCACCTAGAAAGTCTTTCTCCCCCACTACGGAACTAGCTCTCTGGTCAACTGTCGCAATCCTGCTTGCCATATGGAGCACAACTATGGTGAGGAACCCTGCGACTGCCCTGGATGTCCAGAGAGACCGCAAATCGGACGCGCACAGTAAGCCCACATACATACTCGACTTGAAGTATACGCTCACCAGGGACCACGGACAGCCTGGATGGGAGATGATTACCCTGCATACTACCCAATGGCGGTTCGAGATGTCCTTATGTTCCCAGAAGACACCGCGCACTACTCCATCGACGGAAATGATGCGCTGGAGCAATGGAAAACACAGTTTCCGACACTTGGGGATGGTTGGGTGTGTCTTGGTCCCGAACGCCGTAACTTCGCTTTGACGATGTACCACGAACTACATTGTCTCGGCCGACTTCGACTCGCACTTGAGGAGGGTGCCAATCGGACGTACGAGGTGCACGCAGAACATGTGCAGCACTGCTTGAATTACCTGCGCATGATGACACTCTGCCGAGCGGACGTGACGCTAGAGCCTGTACTAGATTCCCGTCTGACAGTCGACCTAACACAACCACATTTGTGTAGGGACTGGACTCAGGTGTACGAAGAAGCAGAGATAAATGTAGAGCAGTGTAGAAAGCACTGAACGTAGAACATACAGATGAAAAAAAATCACCAGAAAAAGTGCCGAGCATGGAAACGGACAGCCCAGATCATTGACGGTAATGATGACGAGTTTTGATGATCAAGTCAGAGTCAACTGGGAAGCCCCGGACTCGAGCTCACGCGGTTCACCGCCAGATCTGATCCTGAACGAAAATTTCACTAGAACGTTCCATCATGCGCCCAATCACCCTTGCCTGGACCGTTGTCCAAGTGATAATTTTGGGTAACTAGAGCGCGAGCTCTTCCGTGCGGCGACAAGAAGGTCTGGATTCATGAACGGCTTAGCCCATTTAGAAGCGCCCAAACTTCTGAGCCATAGATTCTGGCGTCTCCACCTGCCATGTCCAAGGACACTCCTTCGAGCAAGCGCGTCGACGTCCAGTCTACTCCCCGTTGGGCACAATGGAGCCTCCTTTTGAATGCGGCTGCCTTGGCAGCCCTCTTACAAGCCTTGGTCCATCCCTTGTTACCCTTTCGCTTTCCATATCTTCCATCACGTTCCTGTCAGCCCGATGACCAGCCCGAAGTCCACGAGTGTCGTGCAGCGTTACCACCATTTCTGGCGACGACACCTCCTTCCAGAGCCAACGTACATCTCCAGCAAGCCTTCCGCCGGCTAGATTCTGCTCTCCAACACTCATTTGACCAAGGTGGAATCGACGGTCTCAGTGTGGCTATAGTCGGGTCCGGAGGCCCACTTTACGAGGGTTTTTGGGGAAAACTTCGGGCCAACGAATCGGAGGACATCGGGGTGGATGAACATTCTATCTATAGGCTCGCATCAATTTCGAAATTATTCACTGCGCTGGAGACCCTTATCCTCCGTGACCGTGGCGTACTCAAACTGTGCGTTTCGCACCACGCTTTTCGAAGATCACCTTTGACCCTTTTGTTCTTAGGGATGATCCGGTTTCGTCCGTATGTCCCGAGTTGCAGTACAACAAGTATTACTTTCCGATCACATTCCGCAATCTAATGAGCCACATGTCTGGTCTGGGGAGAGACCTGCCCCCAGGGAATGCACAGGGACACTGGCCAAGATCGTTGTTCGGAGGAGGTCCTCCGGAGTATAACGGGCGCGAATTTCCATCTCGCCAAGATGTCTTTGATGGCATCACGCAGAGTCGCCCTGTAGCGGCTCCGTATACATATCCTGTGTACTCGAACACTGGCTATTCGTTGCTGGGAATTGCAAATGTAGCAGCCAATGTTGCTATGAACGGTCCCTCCGCACCGCAGACGCATGCTGAGTTGGTGCAACAAGATATCTTTGGACCGCTTGGGTTCAACGGAACCACATTCTTGGTTACAGAGGAAACCAAACGTCATGTTGTCGTATCCTCAGTCAACCCTGGGGACATTGTGCGTATTTTGACTAGTGTTTCATCTAACGGTGCTCAGAATTTTCTAGGATCAAGATTTCAAGGATGCTTCATACCCGTCTGGAGGCCAAATGAGCTCGCTCTCCGACCTCACCAAGCTCATGCAAATACTCATAAACCCTCAACGACCAGAGAGCGTCCTATCGCCGCACACAGTTCGCGAATGGATGCGTCCCATGTACAGCTGGTTCGACGATTATTCCGAGGTGGGAGCATTGTGGGAAATCTACAGTTCAATGGACTCTTACGGCAGGAAACAAAAACTATATCAAAAGGGTGAGTGAGATGTTACAAAAGTGATCCTGACTGAACGCAATCTGACTGTTCTCACAGTTGGAGAGCTTCCAGGGTACCATACGGCTTTCACGGTCAACCCTGTCAGTTCCTATGGTATGATCGTGCTGCAATCAGGCCCAGCAATGGCATCGATTGGACTCACGAAGCTCATCACAAGCTATGTACAAGCAGCCTTTGACCGCGTCCTGGAAGATCTCACGGAGGAAAACGTTGCTGGGGCGTGGCGCTCGGCGGACGGATCGACATCACTCACTATCGAGATCGATGGTGGGTCGATATATGTCAAAGAGTACACTATCAACGGTACGGACGTGATTCAGGTGATGCAAGATGACCAGCCTGGCGCGTCGACGCGTTTACCGCTTTGGTCGATGGGCGATAACCAATACCGGTACACGCGTCTAGTTTCATTGTGCGA
Organism: Royoungia palumana; assembly: GCA_038089855.1. Taxonomy (NCBI): domain Eukaryota; kingdom Fungi; phylum Basidiomycota; class Agaricomycetes; order Boletales; family Boletaceae; genus Royoungia; species Royoungia palumana. The sequence continues at coordinate 7,875 of JBBPLQ010000653.1, forward strand.
CCTTGCCCTCACCATTCGTTTCTTGTTCGTAGGCTTGTCACCCCCAGCCCAGGAGAGGGATGTCTCATTCCATGGGTGAATCTAGACATGTATGGGTATATCGATGGCGTTTCGACCAACGTCATCGAGTTCGAGACAGATGGCCACGGAGAACGAGTTCTGTTATTGCCAGCTATCAACGCACATCTGCGGAAGTAGACTTTCATGTTGTAATTCGATATTGAAGAATGTACTCAACAATTCAGGGATGCTCATCATTTCGAAGGTTTGTTGGTGTCTGTTATTATACCTCAACCTGCAGAACATTCTATCCGTGAAATGGACTGGAGTTTGCTCACTCGTCAATATCTCATGCCGAGGCGTCCATGCGATTCGTGTCTCACGTTTCTAGTCTACGCAAAATTGGTCAGGCATCCTCAAAGCCGCTCGAAGGATATACTCAGCCATTGATTACATAATAGGGCTTTGCTAGAGGTCGCTATTAGGAGGCAACTCTGCTCTCCTCTCTCTGAACTACTAAGTCTATCGGGCGCAATATGCATCGATGCTTGGATATTGTCGAGGTGCAACAAGCCATCTTCCTTGAGGTCCGCGATTTTCCACAGGGCAAGGCTACATTGGCCAGGCTTGGTCGCACATGTCGAACCTTCAGCAACACTGCTCTCAGTGTCTTGTGGGAAAGGCTTGATTCGATCATATATCTCATCCGATGCCTTCCCCGAGACCTGTGGAAGATTGATGAGGGGCATAAAATTGTGTGTTCTCTATTAGTTCAACATATCGTTTTATGTCTGTCACTGATCACTGAGCAGACGTTCCAGCGACTAATATCGCGTAGCGACTGGGAGATTTTCTTCAGTTACTCGTCGCGAGTGAGGTCCTTAACGGATGGTTTTGACAGTACTAAGTCTCGCTTATCTCTGGATAGTGATGTCATCCCTGCACTGTATCCACCCCCAGACTTTGGACCACTCCTCCCATGCCTCAAAACTCTGGACTTATGCTGGCAGAAATCTGAGAGCACTTGCATATGTATTCTGCAGTTACTGCTTACCGGTTCTCTTGTCACTCTTCACCTGCCTAGTTTTTGCTTACGCACACCTGCAATATTGATGCAGATAGCATCCCGGTGTCCATCATTAAAAGACCTTTCCATTTTTTGGTCCACCATCACTCCAGACACCCGACGGATTCTATCCGACACGATCATGTGTTTGGACTCATTGCAGTCACTTGACTGTAGTGGCCTCAATGTGGCTGCCATAATTCACCTCTCCCGTCTTCCCTCTTTGGTTGAACTCAGGTTGGTACTTGACGAGGACATAGAACTGGAGACACCAGAACTCGGTTTAATGTCTCAGCCTGCATTCACAGCTCTGAAGTCCTTGACGTTGGAAACCACCAAACTGTCGATATTGACGTCACTCCTGGAAGTTATGCGCTTTGAGCCACGAAGGGTCAATTTCACAGCGAAGGCCACACCTTCCCCGGAGTCATTTCGTCTGTTTTTTATCGCACTGGCCAATGCTTGTGATCGGGAACAACTCATCGACATCTCACTGTACACCAGGGGCCAGTTACGCGACGACGAACGAAAACAAGTATCACTGCCCACGCTTCAACCACTCCTCGCATTCCCTCATGTAGAATCCTTCACATTCGATGCCATGTGCAACACTTACTTTGATGATGACATGATCAAGACAGTGACGAACCACTGGCCAAAGCTGATTGAGTTCTGGCTCAATCCACTTTCTGGCTGGGGCATCGAGTCGCACGTGACGCACCGTGGACTCATCGCACTCCTCCACTGCCCTACACTTCGCAACTTCGCACTCTCGGTGGACTTTGCGGAGATCGATGTACCGCCTGACCAGATTCCAGAATCACGCCCAGGCAACGGATTCGTCAGTCATTGTCGCCGTGCCATGTTCGTCACGTCATCCATCAATCATCCTGCCACGATTGCTGCTTTCTTGAGTGATATCTGTCCTGAGTTGTACGCGACCGGACCATTCAGGGAAACAGCGGCGGCCGCGTGCATTCAGAAATGGGAAGAAGTGGACGGTTTATTGAAAGCATTCTTGGCAGTCAGGAGGCAATGCTTAAATTGGGGCGCAAGAGGCGAAAACTGAGGACATATCGTCTTCGTAACTTTTGGCAGGAAGCTGAGAGGAGCGATATAGATACAGCCGCTTTAAAGCACATATCCACATACACTGGCAGTACAATGATACTTCAAGGTCGTACAGAAGGCTATTTATAATAGAGATCTTAATCAAGAAAAGGAACTTTATGGTCGAAGTCGTCTACAGAAACCATTTCTATCCCTGAAACTTGTCGCTATCGAGTTTCAGCATTGGATCACATACCCAATAATTCTGGTGGAGCCCCCATCTTCTTACAGAGTTCCGTCGTTTGGGTGAAATACCCATCTGAATTCGTCTTTCGACCATGGAGTAACTCTGTTTCTCCAAGCGCTCTTACGGAAAGTGCCTTGGTGTCAAGTTCACCACAGGTACCACAATGGACCACAACATCGCGGTGAGTGAACAGTTGAGTAGTTCCCTACATATAACTCATTCCGGCCTTGGGTGAAAAGAGTTCACAAAAAGAGAATGGAGGATGAAGTGGCCACAACGCCAAGAGTATCGATGCAGCGTTAGGAAAAAGACCAAGAGGGTCATAATCTCTCTGGTTAGAGATAACCGCCACCTTGTATGTTAGAAACAACACGGCGAGTCGGAAGTCGCCGTCAATGCATTCCTGCGTTTCATTTAGAAGTTGAATTGTTACGTCGAATTTGCGTCGCACGGTGTTGTTTCAAGGAAGTTTCGAGGAATGTCGAGCAGTCCAACACTCTGGAAAATATATAGTCAGAGCGCAGGGGTTTTGGATGCCTTGCAACTTCTTCTGGCGTGTTGTCCCCATGTCGCAACCTTGCCTGCCTCTATCATCCATGGAGCACGAAAAGAGCCTGTCGCTGTCTTCGGGCAATGGGTGCACCTTCGACCAGTAAAGTACGAAATGTATCTCAATATTGAGGGAATCGGGGACGAGCAAATCTGTGCGGGAATCCTTCTCTTTGGAAAATGCGATGAGTGATTTATAGTACATCCTGCGGATATCCTCAAGAAGTTCCAAGCCTGTTGTTGGAAATGTCCCGAAGAATAATCGGACAGGCACCAAAAATCGTTAGGAATGAGGCGTGGACCAGCGAGACCTTGAGTCGCTTCGTCCAGATCCATCGTATCCTCGAAGGTTTCTGCATTATCGAGGACGAGGAGTACGGGAGATAAACCAAGGTAGGTTGGTCTTGATTTGGCGCTCGTCGTCAGGGCTTGACATTGGGAGCCCGAGGACACTGGCGATCTGATCCACGAATGAGGTACGGGTATTTTTTTTTCGCATCTAAACACCTATAGGTTACGGAGAAACGACGCCTATAGTGCTGGATGATATCTTCCTCGTTCGTCACGGCTATCGTTAACCTGTTCTTCCAGATCCCGCCTAGCCCAATCAGAATGTCTTCGTCCCGAAGTAACACGTGCTTGATCTCACGGAGTAATCCTTCGCGGCCGAAGAACATGGGAGGAGATGGCAGGAGGGTCTGGAATCAAGAGTGTGATCTACAGTAACTGATATGCCAGTATTATCGACCATCCTCACTTGGGGACATCGGATTGCTGAAGTAGCTCATACATTTGTTCCAGGCAAATAACTGAGACAATGTTTACCTTGCCTGTGGAGATTGTCAGTCTAGTAACGCTGGAAAGGTTGAACTGTGGTTATCTGTTAGCGCACCGAGAGACATGTGTCAGTAGATTTGGATTTTCCTTTACTTCCATGCTTCGTGTCTAACTGGATGGAGGGCTTGCTATCTGTCTTTGTCGTTTATTGTCCAAGACGGCGAGAAGTTACTTGTGTTATAACGGGTTCACATTCCGACACGGCTGTGTCCGGTAGGACAGGGGCTGGACTTTCCCACGAGTTTTTGAAACCTTGTCGCAGTATCGACAGACAAATATTGGTAAATACATAAGGTAACCTACGAGGTCACGATGTACGACCCAACATCCGCACCTAAACACAACCGCATATCTACATCTCAACTTACTCCCTCAACTATAGCGCCGATCAACGACATGACTAGTACGTCATTCGACACCACTTCAATGCGATGACCAACAGTAACCTCTCCGTAGATATAGGGAATATCATAGGTAACGTCATTTATCTTCTAAATATCTCTAATTTTGCTAACTAACAGCTTGGTAGCTGGAGCGGGTAGAAGTGGAAGGAATGGAAGTGGAAGTGGAATTGGTGGCGAAGGTGGCGGAGCAGGTGGCGGAGCAGGTGGCGACATTGCTTTGAATTTTAACAGCGACTGTGAGTCTGAGATCGGAAGCGGTGCATATTAAACTTACTTCTGCACACTGCGACATACAGTATTCGACCTCTTGCGCCCCCATTTTGTCCGGGATGCTCTCTATGATTCTACCAGGAGAGAGGATGAGCATGCTGTCACATGCCAACCCGAAACCCGCGCCAAAATACTAGACGTCGTTCGATCCTGGGCCGATAGCAGTACAGGCCCCCGCATATGCTGGTTGTGTGGCCCCGCAGGTACTGGAAAAACCACGGTCGCACATACCATTGCAAAAGAATACGACCACCACGGACGACTTGCGGCTACTTTCTTTTTCTGGAGGAAGACAGGAGACCGCGAAAACATCCATAAACTTGCGGCTACCCTAGCGTGGCAAATCGCGGAGAAGAGTCCGTTAGCAAAGGAGCAAATAGAGGAAGCTCTGAACCATTCTCCAGCGTCCATGGATCCGCTCACGGGACTTTCGCTCGAGAATCAGCTCTCGAAATGTCTTGCCCACGCAGCCAGTCCAGTCTACCCAAATCTAGTCGTTATCGATGGACTCGATGAATGCGCCGATCAAGGAAGAATATGCCGACTCATCGGGTGGCTTCGCAAGAACGAAACACCCTTCCGATTCCTCCTTACCAGTCGACCCGAGCCTGAAATCGCAGACTATTTTGCACCGGACGGCGGGCGCGGCGATGTCCAGTCACTTTCTCTTACAGAATCGGAAGAGGATATTCGAAGATACTTTGTCCAAGAGCTTGCGAAGCTCAGGCCAAGCCAACAGCGCCTTCAGGGCAGTGGGCTGTCGGATTGGCCGTCGAAGTCGTCCGTCGACCGACTTGTGATGAAGTCACAAGGCCTATTCGTGTATGCTGCTACCGCTGTCCGATATATCCGGGGGCAAGGCGCTCCAGAGACACTGTTGCAGGACGTTCTGGGAGTCCATACAGGTTTGGACTGCTTGTTTGCTCAGGTTATCAACAAGGCCAGGGAGTACATGTATTTTGACATCGTCATGGGAAGCTTGATGTACCTTCGATACCCACTCGCCGTCGAGGGTCTCTCCAAGATTTTACATGGCGAGAAGAAGCATCAAAAGATTGAGCTCCTAGAGATTTACGACATCCGCACGGCCTTGGATGGGTGCCACTCTATCCTTCAGGTTCCTGAGGACAATACAAAAGAAATCGGATTCTATCATGAATCGCTACGAGACTTTCTTACCGATCAGACTCGGTCGGACACCCTCTTCTATTCTCCTGCTACATGGCATGCAAGGCTCATGGTCGACTGTCTCAGAGAAATTACGAAGGCTTCTATGGATGGCAGGCATGCACCCGAGTATGCTCTCACATCATGGTTTTATCACGCTTGTTTGTCCCTATCTGCGACAAGCGCCAACGAAGGATTAGAAGGGCTGGAAGGTGAAGATAAGGAGTTGATCGAGACGATTGACGCGAAATGGGTAATGTCATGGATGATGGAAGCACTGTATTGGGCAGGGGCACCATATCTGAAAGCAGGCTTCGCCTCGACCAAGGTGAGAGACAAATGTATGAATTCACATTAATGTTGCTGACACCAATGTAAGGATTTAGTATATACTGGATGGACTGGACGCATGGAGTCGAAAGTGAGAAGTGTTGCCGAGATACTTGAGGTTCGACTCTGGCAATTTAAATACATCATTGAACACTAATTTCGTGTTTTGTTGATTTTCTAGAACGTAAGTCTGGGCTGCTGTCGTCATCGAATTCAAGTATTAATAGTAGAGCACCTGTGTCTACCCTAGTTTGTACGCGGTACAAATTTTTGCAGGGTCGACACTGATGTACACCTGTCCACAGGATGTACGTACGCATGGTTGCACGCAGAATATAACTGATGACTGGAAATGTTGTTCGATGTACAGGTGCGAAATCTTCACATTTCTTTCTGCTCAAGTTCGCTGACAGGAGGGGTTGATGGAGACTGTGGGTGGCAGTCCCAAAATTGGGCAGTCAACTTAACTAATGACGCACTATTTTACACGCACATCCAGTATGTAAGTTGTTATTGGTGTTTGGCTTTGGTGACCGAGCAGACTGATTTACATCTTTCTGGAAGCTTGTGAGCGATTGGCTCAAGATGTATGAGATGACCCTGACAATTTAATAATATATGTGCATCCTTAGCAAGTACGTGATTGTTCTCCACCAATCTGGAAAGTCAACTTGACCACTTGACAATGTCTATGCATCCATAGGAGGTATGTGTGATCATTTTCAATGGATCCATGAAGCTGACCTTACCATTTGATAATGTCTGTGCCTCCTCAGGGTGTATGTGATTGTCTTTGATGGATCCATGAAGTCGACCTAACCATTTGACAATGTCTGCACATTCTCAGATCGTATGTGATAGTTCTTGATCCATCTATGAAGTTGACCTGACCATTTGACAATGTCCGCACATCCTCAGCTTGTATGTAATTGTTTGGTGGCTCCATGAAGTCGGCCTGACCATTCGACAATGTTTGCACATCCTCAGAAAGTATGTGATTGTCCTCAATCCATCCATGGAGTCGACCTAACCATCTGACAATGTCTGTGCATCCTCAGCTTGTATGTGATTGTCCTTGATGGATCCATAAAGTTGACTAGACTATTTGACAATGTCTGCACATCCTCAGGAAGTATGTGATTGTCCTTGATAGATCCATGAAGTCGACCTGACCGCTTGACAATGTCTGCGCATCATAGGAGGTATGTGTGATCGCTCTCAATCCACCCATGAAGTTGACCTGACTATTTGACAATTTCTGTGCACCCTCAGAGAGTACGTGATTGTCCCCTATAGATTCACGAAGTTGACCTGACCGTTTGACAATGTCTGTGCATCCTCAGCTTGTATGTGATCGTTCTTGATCGATCCATGAAGTCAACCTGACCATTTGACAATGTCTACATTCTCAGAGAGTACGTGATTGTCCTTGATTGGATCCATGAAGTCGACCTGACCATTTGACAATGTCTGCGCATCCTCAGAGAGTATGTGATTGTCCTTTATCCATCCATGAAGTTGACCTGACCATTTGACAATATCTGCACATCCTCAGCTTGTATGTGATCGTTCTCAATGGATCCATGAAGTTGGCCTGACCGCTTGATAATGTTTGCGCATCCTCAGAGAGTATGTGATTATCCTTGATGGATCCATGAAGTTGACCTGACCATTTGACAGTTGTCTGGGCATCCTCAGGGAGTACGTGATTGTTCTAGATGGATCTATGAAGTTGACCTGACCACTTGACAATGTCTACACATCCATAGGAGGTATGTGTGATCATTGTTGCATTCATGAAGTCGACCTGACCATTTGACAATGTCTGCACATCCATAGGAGGTATGTGTGATCGCTCTTGATCCATCCATGAAGTCGACTAGATCATTTGGCGATGTCTGTGCATCCTCAGCTCGTACGTGATTGTTTTCGATGGATCGATGAAGTTAGGTTGATCATTTGACAATGTCTATACATCCTTAGCTCGTACGTGATCGTCTTCGATGGATCCATGAAGTTGACCCAATCATTTGACAATGTCTGCATATCCTCAGGAAGTACGTGATCGTTCTCAATGGATCCATGAGGTCGACCTGACTATTTGACAACGTCTGTGCATCCTCAGAGAGTACGTGATTGTCCTCGATGGATCCATGAAGTTGACCTGACCATTTGACAATGTTTGCACATCCTCAGTTTGTATGTGATCACTCTTGATGGATCCATGAAGTCGACCTGACCATTTGGCGATGTGTGTGCATCCTCAGAGAGTATGTGATTGTCCTTGATCAATCCATGATGTCGACCTGACTATTTGATAATGCCTGTGCACCCTCAGTTCGTGCGTGATCATTCTTGATGGATCCATGAAGTCGACCTGACCATTTGAGAATGTCTGCACATCCTCAGGAAGTATGTGATTGTTTTTGATGGATTCATGAGGTCGACCTGACTATTTGACATTGTCTGTGCATCCTCAGGAAGTATGTGATCCTCCTCGATCGATCCATGAAGTTGACCTAACCATTTGACAATGTCCATGCATCCTCAGAGAGTATGTGATCATTCTTGATGGATCTATGAAGTCGACCTGACCATTTGACAATGTCTGTGCATCCTCAGGAAGTATGTGATTATCCTTGATGGATCCATGAAGTTGACCTGATCATTTGACAATGCCTGTGCATCCTCAGGAAGTATGTGATCGTCCTCGATAGATCCATGAAGTTGACCTAACCATTTGACAATGTCCATGCATCCTCAGAGAGTATGTGATCATTCTTGATGGATCTATGAAGTCGACCTGACCATTTGACAATGTCTGTGCATCCTCAGGAAGTATGTGATTATCCTTGATGGATCCATG
>JBBPLQ010000654.1:0-16643 GCA_038089855.1 Royoungia palumana
TATTTGAACTGATGTTACAACCGATGGTTTAATCGAAGGCGACTGAAACCAATGTAGGTTGTTCTCTTGTGGAAATAAGGCAGAGGCCTGTATTACCAAAGATCCATCAGCGTTCCAGACTTGTGTTCGCCCATTTGTAATAGAGCATTTATATCCCTTCATCGTAAGAGAGGGGATAGATAAGAGTCAGTAGGAAGCATGAGGGGCATACCAGACGTCATCTAAGATCGTCTGTGGCAAGTTGTTAGGGGATAAGATCACTTTCCCTGGACCAAACATAGATATTGTTGATCCTGAAGCAATGGTAGCAGATCATTGTTCTTGTCCGAGGTGAATGAAATCAGACATATATGAGGAAATATGATTGGTACAACCGCTATCCATCATCCAATGATGTGGTTTGCCCTCAGCGTTTCCGACGGTATAACAGCCAAAAATACGTTTATTATAGTTGGAGGACAAAGGGATCTCTCGTTCATCTACACGAGGTGGTCCGGAGAAGATTGCTCCAGACATGGTATATATGGGAATAGGATCATCAGGATCCGTTGCTAACGCTTTACTCGCAGAGTATCTCATCCGCGGTGAAGGTGGTAAACCTTCCAATAGTTCTCTGGCAGAGGTGCCAGGAAGCGTCTGTCCCATGGATAGTCCTCCAATCACAAACATTTTACCTTTCTCCTTTTTCTTCTTTTTGTTGCGACCAGCGTTCATTTCTGCAATCTCTGGTACTGGCGTCTCAGAGACTGCACCCTCAAAAGTACTGAGGTGATATGGTGGGGTATGAGAATGACTGCATATTGCTGTCTCCCCATCCTGGTCCTGGTTCTGCAACAGTAGAGTCGAAATCTTGACTGGTGTCCATTTCCATATACGAAGGTTCTTTGAAGTCGTCGGGTTGTGGTCCGACTTCTTTGATTCTTGCAGATAGGGGTAGAGATCCTATTGCGGTATTGGCTACGGCATTTGCTGTTTTCTTCTGTTTCCTTCGTTCGTAGTATTCACTTGTGTTATTCCCTCCTCGTCCCCTACAAGGTTTTCCTCATCCTCTGTGGTTGTTGCCGCGGGACAGACCACTGCTTTGAGGTTGCGGTGGTTGTTGTTGTTGGGGTCTCCAGGTATTTTGCCTGGGAGGGCCATTCCATATTATGGCAGTCCTATTTATTGAGGGTTGAGAGGAGGTGGAAGCGATGGCGGGTATGCGATGATGGAGTGGTCAGGAGTGATTTCGGGAGCGGGTATTCCTTAGATCGATCTCTCCGAGGATGGTTGATTCAATGTCATAGACATCAATATCGTCGGAGGCAGTTTGGATGAGAGTTGAGCGTATGTTGCTCATGGAGTCAGGGATAGCATGAAGGAGCAAAAGCGCCTTCATTTCTCTGTTGAGGTTCCCCCACAGGCATCCATTTCTTGGAACATGGACTGGATTTTCTGGAGGTATTCCTCCGCTTTGTGTTCCCTGATTCAATGGTTCATCAGTTTTGAGAAACTGAGATACCTTCCTGCGAGTCCTCTAGCGCCATATCGTTCTTGAAGGTGGTGCCAGTATCTAAAGGTTTTCAACTTGAGGAGTTTATGAGTGACTATTGTAGTTGTAGCTCGGATGTCATCTTCTTCCCAATCTTTGGGAGCTTCTTTCGCTAAGGAATAATGGGAGGTTGAACATAGGATGGCGAGGACTTTGTTATCGGCGTCCTTCCAATCCTGGATGTTGGCGTGAGTAGTAGCAATGAGGGAGTAGTGCGCCAGCTTCAACCAATCCGCTTGATTGACGGTAAGGAGTAGGTGTTCAATCCTCATGGACCATTCAGCATAATTTTCTTTTCCAGTAAGAAGGACGAAGTCCTTCATCTGATAGGACTCAATCTTGTAAGAGTTGGCCTTGGGGAACTGGAGAGTTTGCTGGGATGGTTGTTGAGTCATGGCTGTAATCGATTTGTTAGTAATGAGGAACTTAAATGGATGAGCCCCTTTCGATCAATGCCTCCATTCCCAATATTAATAGTACAAGATCATTGTTACATCCTACGCTTTTTAGACAGAATAGATTTTGTCTTTTCCTCTGATACCTCCGCAGCTCTCCTTTTAGGAGGAGGATAGGTAAGACGGCATGCTTCGGCATACGTCTTTCCTTCCTTCATATATCTCTGAACTTCGATGTGTTTCAAGTTCAGGGGATCAGCTTTCCATTCTCGTCTGAGAAGGCTATTGATCCATGAGTGGTACCATTGTTGAAATGGTGTGGGAGGTTCATATCCAAGCATTACGTAATAGGAAGGGTATGTCCCGAACAGGACATTATTGTTGCAAACCGAATCGAGAAGCAGGGTGTTGATGTCGTCTTCCTCATCAAGAGGAGGGAAATGGTCTCTCCGGAGAACTTCGAAACCGGCATTGTGGCAGTAAGCTTGGGTAGTTTCGTCATAAGACGGTGAAGGGAAGGTCCAGCCCATTCCTTCGTATACAGAGCTAAGGGGTTCGTTTGGGAACATGAACCCGGTGGCTAGTGATGATCCCATTGGAGTGTTGGTCTCTGCCGTCGTAAGACAAACAGGAATCGAGATACAACTAGCGGATATGTATCCGATTGGGTATGGTGGGACATTACTGGCTCTGTAAAAGTAAACTTTTCTGCCATTAAATCTAAAGGAATGTCTCTCCCTAGGAGGAGGCATAGTTTCAAGATTCGGAAGATGGCTGGTTGAATTGGATCCAGCCGCATGAGGTGAACTGCTTTCTCGAGGTACGTGCGATGCCGGAGACTCTGTGAGTCCATAAGGAGCTTGAGCGAGATTGCTCGTTGTTCTGGCGTCGTTTCTATTGGTACGATTTCGGTTTCTCCTTCCCATATGTGGGCACATTTGAATTGGTCGTGGGGACAATCGAGAGGAAGAAGATCTGTCATGATCTCCAGATGATTCGCTTCTGATATTTGAGAGGTTTGAATTTCTTCTAGCCTCTGATAGAATTTGGGAATCATAGGGTAAGCGTTCATCATAAGGTGGAGCAGGTGGAGATTGGTCGTCGATTTGTTGGTTAGGTTGGAGTCGATTTAAACGAATATATGTCAGTAAGTTCTCTTGGTCGCAATGGTGGATAGGTCGGCCAAGGGTACTCCAATTGGTAGGTATATCGGCGAAGTTATTCCAATCGTGGTGGAATCCTGCTTCGGATCGTACGATGCGGTGGTGGATGTGTGTGGATGTGGAATGTAGTCTGAAACAAATTTCATCAAGAGACAAGTGATTGTCACAGAACAGACAAGGTCTGTGAATCGGTTGAATCGAGTTGAGGGTGCGTCTATAACACTCTCTGGTGCCGCAAGGAATAGATGAGTCTCTCAGAAGTTCTGTGGATTCAACTGGTGCAGATTCTGAGGTAAGGCGGGCACGTTCGATTGTAGTAAGGAAGGGTCCCGGTGACGATGAGTTGGACTGACGATTCCTTTGTCTAGATCTTGTAGGGTTAAAAGCTGCAAGTAGAGTCAGCTGGATAGTTTGCCAAAGTGGGGGAGATCTCAGAACGGAAGGTTCTGGTGCAGCGCTTGTCGAGGCGGTAGGCTCTCGAGGGATAGGAGTCGATGGGAATGGGGATCTCGCCAAGGGAGTTCTCGGCGGAGGCTGACTAACCGTATTTGGAAAGTGAAGATTGTCAAAGCCTATGAAGCAATGATAAAGTCGATTAGCGATTGTAATTCGATAATCAAGAGAAAAGTGACGAATGTGGGGTTCAAACGAATATGCGAAGTAGGAAACTATCGCATCCTCATCACAATAAATCGTGACTGATGCTCGTTGATAAGTGGGGTGAGTTGTAAGAACAATCCAAAAGGATTCGATCAAACAGAACATCACTTGGACAAAACACATGGCTTCGAAGGTCTCCATGGCTGAACCAAGGTAGGTGGCGATGGGAATAAGGTACGCGTAAAGAATATGCCAGCCGCTTAGTTAAGCAGGGCTCATAACCTAAAGAACTGGGTAGTTCTCTGTCTCTACGCTAGTGTGTAGGATACTTCCTCTCTTGGAGAAGTATGCGCAGGTATGTCAAGTAGAGACTTACTTGAGGAGACTTTGGAACGAAGCAAGAGTGACGGTGGAGTCGAGTAGAGAGTAGATTTCTAACTGAGGAGAGCGAGTATGAGGGAGCTCTCCTCTTATATACCATACAGGATTGTATGTATCTATTTGGACTGGTCCATGCACAGTCCTGTCTTTCTACCTAATAAGGAAGAAGAGTATGCGATGTAATCACACTATCTGTCATACATGTTTAGTAAGTATCCGATGGGATCAATAAGTGAGTCATATAAGATGACTCATAGTATGATGTATGAATAGCAAATGATTATACAATATGAAAATGAATAATATAATATCAGTGGTATCAGGATAAGAATATCTGAATAGGAAATACCACTTGATATTCAACACTCTTCCTCATTTGAAATATTGGGATTCATGAGTAAGGAGATAGGGTGAGACTTTGTCGTCCACGCTCAAAGGCTATCTTCCCGAGGTTTTTGGTGAAGATATCGGAGAACTGTTGGTTAGTCGGAACATAAAATAGTTCAACTTCACCAAGTTCTACGGCTTCTCGGATATAATGTTCTGGTATCCGGATGTGTTTAGTTCTGCCTTCTTGAGCAGGATTCGATGCAAGAAACATTGCTCCCTGATTATCCATGCAGAGTGGGACAGGGGGAAGAACTATTGTTAGTTCCTCGAATAGGTTTCGAATCCATTGCAGTTGTTTACAGCATTTGGTCATGCCGCAATATTCTGCTTCTGTGGATGAAATTCGTACCCTCTTCTGTCGTTTTGAAAGCCAAGATACAATACCGTTGGCTAAGTATACCGAATATCCAGTTGTCGATCTGGATGTTTCAATATCTCCTGCCCAGTCCATGTCACTGTAAGTGATTATGCCATTCATTGGCCCATCTGATTTGTAAGTGATACAAAGATCAGTGGTTGTCGCAAGATAGCGAACAATGTATATCGCCTTCTGCAAATGTTCCTCGGAAGGATTCGCAGAGAATTGTGACATTTTGATCACAGCGTAGGCAAGGTCAGGTCGGGTTCCTAACATGATGTATAAGAGTGAACCTATGACCAATTGATAACGACTTCGGAGGTTTGGATCTCCTGATTTATCGTTGGGTCTCGGATTATATCCGGTAGGTAGTGGCATGTTAACTGGTTTGGAGTTTGTTTGTCCAAACCTCTCAGCGACCTTTTTGGCATAGGTACACTGGTTGAGACGAATATTTCTCTTCTTTCAATCTCATGTGATCCGCATTCCTAAATATTCTTGGGCCTGTCCAAGGTCTCTCGATTCCCAACGTTTCATGAATTCTTGTTTGTGTTTGAGGACTAGAGATCGATTGCTACCCATAAAAAGAGCGTCGTTAACATAGAAGACGAGGACAATGATGTCTTTGCCGATGAATTTATAGTATACTCCTGGATCGGCATGTGTTCGAGTAAAACCGAACTTTACCAGGGAAGCATGCAATTGTTTGTTCCATTGCAATGCGGATTGTTTTAGTCCATAGATGGACTTGATCAGTCGACAGACTTTGGTCTCTTGACCTTTCTTGATGAAACCTTCAGGTTGAACCATATAAATCTCTTTGTCTAGCTCGCCAAATAAATAGGCAGTTTTTACGTCAAGGGCTTCTAGTTCCCAATCTTCCAATGCTGCTGTAGCAAGGAGTAGACGAACAGTTTCAAACCTGGTTACTGGTGAAAAGGTTTCTTCATAGTCGATACTGAAGACTTGTGTAAAGCCTTTGGCAACAAAGCGAGCTTTCTTTCTGCCATCGCTTTTGACTGCAAATACCCATCTTCCCTGGACGGGTTTGCGACCTTTAGGTAGATCAACTAGTTTCCAGACATTTCGGTCTAAAAGAGATTGGTATTCATCATTCATAACGTCTCTCCATGCTTTCTGATCTGAGTCAGATAGCTTGAGGATATCACGATAATGTTTCGGTGTGGTGATCGTGATAGCTTGTGCAAAATGATGTCTCAACCATTGGTTTGAGTACATCTCTCCCATTGGTTCATCTGTTAGAGTTTCTGCAACGTCTTGTTGCATTGGCTCTTCCTGAATCACTTCATGACCTCTTTGGATATCTCTCTCAATTTCGAGAGGTGGTCTTTGACCATATGCGTTATCTGGCATCACCCATGGAATTCTGATCCTAGTGGATCGTCTCTCTTCGACAGGTGCTCTCATGTTAGCTCACTGTCTGAAGGTAGGACGGTGCTGGTGAGGCAGTGTAAAGAACTGGATAGTTCTTTATCTCTACACCGAAGTGTAGGTACTCTCTATCGCAAGGGAGAGTAGCGCAGGTAGTTCTAGTAGGAGACTTACTAGATGGAGACTTGAGGTAAGAGTAGGCTGATTGACTGAGGTATGAGTCGAAGGAAAGATAGTAGATTGACTGAGGAAAGCGGTTATGGGAGCTTTCCTCGAACTAAATAGTGTCTAACTATTGTATGTATGTATTTGCGCTGGTCTGTGCGCATATCTCTTGTATATCTTAATAAGGATATCAAGGGTGTGATAGAATCGCATAAACTGTCATATAAGATGACAAGATCCGAAGAGATCGAAGCATGAGTCATATGGAATGACTATAGATGCGATGGAGTCGCATAGCTAATGATATGATAAGATGAACTTAATATGAGAGTGAAATGATTAGATATAATCAAATGGTATCAGGATTAGAAGATCAGAATAAGAAATACCATTGATTTCAACAGGAGTCGGAGAATGGACTTAAGTAACGGAACGGTGGAATGAAGGGTTGTACACTCAAGCGAGTCGCAGGGACGAAGATAACTAGGGTCTAAATCAAATACAGGGTGAATCGTATATAGGAACGGAGAATGGAGAAGCGGAGTACAAGTCCAAGAGTCGGAATTGCGTACTTAATGAAATGTCAGTCGAAACCCACGGAGTTACGTCCGGAGTTACATCGGAGATCGGACTTGCGGATCGGGATGTGACAGATTTGAACTCCAAGGTACGCATTAAGTTCTTCTTCGATGCTGACTGGAACAAGAGCCCCACCCGGCGAACTGGGATTACTGGGCAGCGTGATTCCGAATTTCTGTGCAAGCAAGCAACCTTGGTTTTGTGGTCTGCTGGATTGTGCAGCCACAACCACACTTTGAGTGGGAGATCTCGCTTTATACTTCCCCATCTGTAGAACGTTTATGATTTCAGATAGCCAATGGTCAAGGAAATGGCGCACCAACTCCAATACTATCTTCCTTGACTTGGTTTGTTGTTGAGATGACCAATTGTTCATGACATGTGAGAACCGAACATTTGGATTCATGACTGAATGCATACATAGGTCAGTGAATATTTATTTATGCTAGATGGAAATCACGTATGCATGGTGATGAGATATGATTTGTTCTTATGGAGATGGTTGTAGTATTGATTGGCGCAGCTGAGGCCAGGACAAACGAAGGGTCAGCAGCGTGGAAGCTTTTCAGCTAACAATTCCCATTGGCTGATGAACAGCTCAAAGGATGGAACGACGGTGCTGAGCATTGGAGTACTTTCCAATGAGATCGCTCCTTGAGAAAGGTGTGGGATCTAAAAGAGAATATGCGTTAGTGATTGTTCGCAGGACAGCTAATTGTAAACAACATACGTACTTCGAGAATGAGCTCCATGTCTTGGAGGATCAGCCATTCAATTTCTTGGAGCTTGAGGTCCATGATGTCACGTTGAGTCGGTAGGTTGAAAAAATAATCAATGACCTACAAGAGTTATAAGATAGTACTAGGTATTTACACAGGACATAACATACCAATTGCAACTCCCGCAAGCGGTCTATCATGGCATAAACAGAGTCTCATCGTGAGGCAACATCGTGCATAAGTTCATGCTGTGGGATTTCTATGGGTTCTCTGTCTTTGTTGACCCAGAGCTTCATTGTGTTACCATTCTGGATAGTATTCCTGAATGCTTCCCAGTGAAGACTCAATGCGCGAATGGACTTGATAATTCTTCAGGAGCAATTGACACTAGGGTCTCCTTGTAATGCGCCAATGTAGGCATCTCCATCAATTGGTTTTCCAGATTGGTCGACCCATTCTTCATCGAGGACATCATCAAAATTCGTTTGATGGTAGTGCTCTGTAACGTGTTTCGAACATGTGTTGAGAATGTGAGGGAGACACATAATCCGTTGGTCCTCAACAGGGAAGTCTACACCGCAGGAACTGAGAAGCTCCAATAATTTTCTCATTGCAGTGTTGTTGTTGGCGGCATTGTCAAGCATGATGTGTCTGATCTAACGAAGTATTTCAATGAAAAGGACTCCAGTTAGACATAGAAGTAGTGATGGGACTCACTTTGTCGGTGATATTTGCATGATCAAAGAGGCGCAGCAGCTTCTCAGCTATGTAGTCGCCTGTATGACTTCCAGGAATGTGGTAGAAAGCGATCAGGGCAGCTCTCAATTGAAGTGTTGCAGTTCCAGGCAACTTGCCAATCCAATGAGCAGTAATGGCTAAAAAGGGTCGACACATTTTGTCTGACCAGATGTCAGCCATGCATGAGATCTGACCCTCCGCATTCTAGAGTCACTGATATTGAGCAACTTCAAGACGATTCAATCTATGGAATTCTCACCATGAGATCATCTTTCAGTATCAAAAAATATTCCTTCCACACTTCTAAGATGAGTTCCCGCATTTTCGTTCTTTGAGGAATGTCAGAGTCATGGAGTCCAGGTCAAAGTAAGAGGAGGAGTTGTCGAAATTCCGGGCATTCAATGACGTTGATAGACTACAAATAATGTTAGCATATAACGGGCATTATATTGTTAAGTTGAGCACCTGATCATCAGCGACGATGAATCTGATGAGGAAACACACAAGGGTCGAGGGTGAGCATTCCGGTAGACCATCCAACAAGGATCGTTCTAAGTTGTCACACTGGAGATGAGCGCCACCTGACATGGGAGGGGATGGTAAGCTACGAATGGTAACACCGGGTTGTCCAAGAGCGTTGCATAAAGTCTTGTGCGTGTAGCCCATGCTAAAGGTGCCAGCAACGGCTTTGATATAGATTGGCCACTTCTCGGCTAGTTCAAGATATTGGACAATATGGAATTTCTCAATGTGTGAACGAAGCCCAGAGTTTGCAGTCGAATGTTTGTAGACAAAATTGTGGTTGGGGAACTCATCCGGGTTGGAATTCTTCCAGTTTCTACGTCAACAGATGACTGTTAGCCATGATTAGTCGTGACTGATGTATGTACTTACTTGCAAGGAATACATGTCGACGTTTCATTTTTGCATTTCTCAAAGAAGTGGTGGACATCTGGAGCACGTTGTTCTGTTGACTGAATAGACTCGAGCGGATCAACGGTGTTACTAGTAGAACCCAACATGTCGGTGCTGGGTTGTGTTGCACAGCAAGGCACCCTCGCTCAGGGAATGGGTTCCCCAGGCTCTTCATCATTGTCCACCTCGGAGTGCACTTCGATGTCAATGTACTCCAACTCGTTTTCTGCCGGATTGGAAGGGCGACGTTGACCAGGGTTGCAAGGTGCTGTCTTTACGGGTGGAAATGGAGGGTCTGCTGGCACAACCAGATTTGCATTTTCAACTTTGTCATCTAATTGGACAAAGCAGCAAGGAGGACGACAAGATCGCATTGCAAGGGCATCTCAGACAATGGGATTAGAAGGCTGAGGATCCGAGGGGTGTGCTTGATGACGAGGACGAGCCATTGGAACAAAGCACAGGCTACAATAGGATGGATGGCTAGAGATCAACGACTGTTATACAAAGCAGGGACCTGGTGTGTGTAGAAACTGAGGGTAAAACATGCGTCAGCGAATCAGGCAGATCATCAAGACAATGAACCAGACACCATGCAACCTAAAGCCATAATTTGTCAGGTGGAATGTATTCACAGACTGCGAACTTTGTGACATGTCAACTTTGCTGGGAATGAATGGCACCAAACATCATGAACAACACACCTGCCTGACGTCAGAAGCAAGTGGTGTGTTTTTGAATCCTCAAGCGATATGATCACCCAGTAAGTTGGTAAGTAGCCAGATCCAGGATCAACAGCCTGGAGCCTGGATGTTGGCACATTCGGGGTTGCTGATGCTAGAGTTGTGGGTTGGCAATGAGGCAGGCCGATGCGGCTGAATATGACGAGATAGGCGAGATTTAATCTGAGATGGTTGTGTAATTGAGGAGATTGGGGATGCAATATGCTGATTTGGGAAGCAGTGAATTAGGAGGTGGTAAGTAAATGATGACCACAATTTGTGGAGTCAGGAGATGAATTCTGTGCGACCTACGGTTCTGTTCACCACCTGTGGCAATAATCATGGCATCTGTGCAACTTGGACAAGAGTCAAAGCTGCGCCACTGGAGACACGAAGTCTTTCAGTGGCTACCATGATGGACATGCAGTCCTACAAGCAATTATTGCAGTCTGGATAAGGAATAAGCAAACAATGGCTGCAATTTGTGAAGTCAGTAGGAGATGAAGTTTTATGCAACCTACGATTCTGTTCCTCCAGTCCTCTTGTACTCAGCAAACCACTTCTTTATCATGTTGATGAGTGACCTGAGACCATCCAGCTTCTCCTTCTTGAGGAACCCGATGGATAATGAAGTGCCATGCATTTGCTCAAAGTCTGCCAACTGTGCATCGTACCAAGCCCATTGCATCTCGGGTTTCACGCCTAAATTTCGCTGGATCGCAATTGACCATGGGAAGCGATCGCAGAACAGCTGTGGCCACTGGAAGATGTCAACTTCACCAAAATGGCCATCTGCCTGTACTTGCACAGACTCGTCACTGAGCAGGAAAGGTTCAGGAACCTAGCCGCAGTTGGGTGAGGTAATTGCAAAGGGAGGGTGTTGAGAGAGGACACACACATCATGGGCATCAAATTCTAAATCCAAATGTTTAAATATATCCAGTCGGCAAAAAACGAAGCGTTGGTGTACTAACCTCCAGAGTGAGACCCACCAACTCGAAAGCGAGGGGCAGGACCATAAACCGATGTGGCAGAGGGGGCAGACATCATCAAAAGGAGGAAGATTGTGTCAAAGGGATTGGGAAAGAGTTGGCACATGAAAGGGGCAAGTGGGTGAGGTGCACAGTGGTGGTCGACGTGAGATGGGTTCAGTGTAACAGGAACCCTTCAGACACTTAGTCTGAATGGTACTGCAAAGACACGAAGTCTGGCACAGTCAGCAAACAAGTACAAAACTTGGTTGCAGGAGGAAATGAAGGTTAGGAAGTGCCAGATATGTCGTGAACACCTTTGAATAAAACCCACAATGAGACTTAGAGATACACGTAGTAGTGAAACAACACTCAAAAGCAAATGAAGTTTAGTGGGGTGAAAGTGAAGAAAAGCTTAGAGGGGCTTTTTAGAGTGGAAAGCACAAGTTGATAAAACTAAAGAGTGTGGCTACTACATCGAGGGTTTATATATGTACTATTCTACTTATGTTATGTAAGCAACAGTGATTGGATAAATGATAGTGGTACAATGTCTGGCATCTATTATATGATTGGATGATAAGGAATGACTGTGAGTGAGTTATAGATAAGGCACTGCCTGTTACGACTTCTTTTTCCTTTTACCATATGTACAAGACAGGTTCATGGCCGCCGTTCTCTCTTCGTCCAAAGGCGACTGATTTCTGTTTGTCCTTAAAATTTTCACTTCCAAGGATTTCCTTTTTAGGAAACCCAACATCGGAACACCTGGTACCGGATCTGCAGTATACCTGCTGTGCCGCAGCAGAAGATCCTGGTTGTCTACGGTCTTCCTCCCTCCTCCCTTTTACCTTTCTTGTGTCATGGTGTTCCCTTCTTCCTCCTCCATTATTCGTAGGAACCCCATTCCATTCCTTTTGGGATTGTCCCTTCCCTCCTCTTCCTCCTTCATTCCCTAAACCCCAAAGGGTATTCCGTTCTGCTGATCTAACTCAGCCCTTCTTGTATCATATATAAGCTGTAGGATACATGCCTGTATTCCCTAGCTTAGTTCTACTCAATTTACTGTGCTCAACCACTGTCACCCTCCGAACTCTCCCTCTTCTCCGGAGAGCTTTCCCTTGAACCCTTCGAACCCCTACAACATGCTAGGGATCCCTTGAAACCTTGAAACCCCTTTGACAAGGGTACTTATCCTTTGAACAATCGACTCTTGCCTTCTGGCAAGAACCCCTATTTTTGGAACCGTCGGAACCCCTATCTCGGAATGCCAGAACCTCAAGCTCATCGAAAACCCTGACTCTCTGTCACTCGACAGAAGCCCCTATCTTCGGAACCTTCGGAACCCCTGAGCCCCTGAGTCAACGCCAGTCCCTACCCAGGGTTGTCATAACAGCTTGGTTTAGTTGACACAGGGCTTTCGGGCCAGGCTGGCACAGCACTACTTGGCACATTCAGTCCTTATGGTGTATGTTTAATGTTGTTGGATAGATTCCAAATGGTTACAGACAAATATGAATGATATCAGGTGGTTACAACCAAAGGAGATCCTGAGTGGTTATAGCCAAAGGATATCTAGACAGGTTACCAGAAAAAAATCACCAGCTGTATTGCTGAGGATAAGAAGCTTGGTGATGAACAACAAGGGCTTTCTGTTATGGCCACTCTTGATAGGGTTAGGCATAGACTCAAAGTTCTCAATGCAAGCAAGAAGGAAATGGAGGTCTGATAACTCAACTTTGGAATGAGAGCTGGAAAATGAAAAGAAAAAGAAATTACAACATTTCCTTCTATAATGTGGAAGGGAGTTATGGAGCAGAGACAGGAATAAGTCTCTAGAATTAAATTGATCTTAGCTACTGTACAAGGATCATACTTGAAGGTTTATATACATACATATAGTAAAGATCACTGAGTTACAGTATGTCAGCAAGTCAACAAGGTTAAGGATAGATCTAGGAAGACTCATGATGAATGAAAAGTCTAAATGAGATTGACAGAGAGTCAAATGAAATCTATTGATCTAAATGAAAGACCAGAGCTGAGTTACACTGGCAAGTCAACTGGGTTTCATAATAGGTCAGAAGAATGGAGAAGCAAAGGGAAACCATTGATCTAAAAGAGATAGGAGATCAGGTCCTAAAGGTTGTGTTACATAGTTAAATTGAAATATGGGTGTCCCCCAAAAGTAGTCATGGTGCCATGTGTAAGTATGGATAGAACATATGAGAGTGGAGCAGAAGGAAAGAATGATACTGTTATAAATGCCTCATCCTCAATATCATTTCCAACACTTTTTGTTCCTAGTGAACATATAGTGTTGAAAGAACATTCAACCCAACCTTGCCTTATATCATACAACTCCATGCCTCATGCCAAACCTATACTTGGTTCTAAAACTCCATTTCTGCCACATAACACATCTTTCCAAATGATTACGATTCCTCTAATTAAGATCCTGATTCTATATAGAACATTCCATGACATTCCAACCAATAGGATCAACTGATGCTGTGTATCTGAGACAACTCTCGAAATTGAGTGGTTGTTTAGTGAATAGGAATGAGATGCTTTGTTGGCTTAGATGATTTGAGAGAAAGATACAAGTGAATTAAACTGGAGAATGTACGCTACTACATGAAGGTTTATATACTGTCCACTGTGTGTGGTCGTATTTACAATAGTACACTATTAAGGAATGTGGTACGATGCTCAGTATCTAATTGTCATTGGATGATAAGGAAGAATGGAATGATGTCATAGATAAGGCATAGCCTTTGTGGCATACATATCATATGGAAGAGAAGCATAACATGTGAAACAACACTCAAAAAGAATGAGAGTGCTCATGCATAATGTGCGCGTACAGCGCGAAAAGAGAGATACGACGTCATTGACGAAGGAGTATAGCACTCGTCTTCCCTGACATCCTTATACTGAGAGAGATGCTTTTGAATGGAAAGATCAAAGTTGATTAAACTGAGGAAGTACGCTACTGACATGGGGTTTATATACTTGTAAAGACTGTGTATGTATGTTTGTACTATTCTAGAATGTTCCGTTAAGGTAAACATATGATTGGATGATAAGTAAGAATGGAATGATGTCATAGATAAGGCATAGCCTTGTGGCGTATCATATGGAAGAGAAGTTGAGAAGTATAACATGTGTTGATGGAATGGAAGCATAGGGTATAGGGTTAATATATCCATATGGGGTTAGATCTTAATCGGTGCCTTGATGTGTGGCAGCCAATCATGGTTGGAATCCAGCATAGGTTTGACATGAGGTTGTGTCGTCTAGACACTTGTGTAGAGGAACGACATATGGTTTCTTTGGTTGGTGAAGCATAGGGAAAGGAATGGACTTAGTCGTAGGAAATGGTATGAGATTTGAGGCGTTTGTAACAACATGTGTTTGATGGAATGGAATCATAGGGCATAGGGTTAATGTATCTGTATAGGGTTAGATCTTAATCAGTGCCTTGATGTGTGGCAGCCAATCATGGATTGAATCCTGCATAGGTTTGACATGA
Organism: Royoungia palumana; assembly: GCA_038089855.1. NCBI lineage: Eukaryota > Fungi > Basidiomycota > Agaricomycetes > Boletales > Boletaceae > Royoungia > Royoungia palumana. Next base: position 14,555 of record JBBPLQ010000654.1, read on the forward strand.
GACTTTTGGAGGTGTGTGCTCTAGGCATTGGTGTAGAGGAACGACATATGGTTGACTTGGTTTGTGAAACATAGGGAAAGGAATGGACTTAGTCATAGGAAATGGTATGAGGTTTGAGGCGTTTGTAACAGTATCATATGATACTAAATTATCCAATAGCATTAGTTGTGCTAGATACACATGGACCATAGACACAATAGACACATACAAACAAATCATATATATATATAAACCCAATGCTATCACCTAGAGAACTTCAGTAAAGTTCTTCTGGTCTTTGCCTCTTAGAAACTGAAGCAACAAGTGATACTTTCTCCTAGGATTGATACATACCTAGTTCTTTTATATTCACCCCTTATGAATCTTCTACTCTCATTCACCCTTCACTATAACAACTCAGTCCTTTTGTTCACCACTCATACTATATGATACAATTACAATCCAAATAACTTATCCATGATCCAAATGACCTATTCAAATTAAATTAACACTACTGTGACTCTTTTAAATACCCAGGGATATACCTGTGCTATTCCCTAGATCATTGTCACCATATGGTGGGGTTGAATCCTACAAAATCTTTAAAATCAGAAGGGATTTGGAGTTCAGGATACTGCCACACATTGAGGCAACTTACAATTTGGTATATAAGATAGCTTCAGATATGTTCAACCAAACCTTCACCTGCCTGCCTAGCTTGATACATGAGTGTTTTACCAATTCCCTGCTAGTGTACATGATTTTTGATGAAGTCTTCTGATTCCAGGGAAAGGCTGTATTGATCCAGCTCGTGTGCACCTCTCCCAGACTCTTTCATGAAACCACACTTGATATCTTATAGAAGGATTTTTTTTTTCTTCATCTCATTTAATGTCTTCTAGAGGACCTATAGACAGTCTGTGATCACCAGTCCAAGAGAGAATTGGTATGTCAGCACTTCATTCAGTCATAAGCCATCAATTATACTATCTATCTTAGTTGCTGGCCTGGAACAGTGCTTTACATGGTACATGAAAGATATAGGTAGGAAAACCTTTTACAAATTCTCCCCACAAATACATATAGGTTGTATTGTTCCAACCCAACAAGGACTGTTCATTTTTAAGTGATTCCTTTGCTTCTTAGTTGACTGATCCTACACAATATCCAATAATTCTGAACCTCTGATTATTACATTGGACAGATTCTGAACCAAGGCATGCTACTCTATTGGTGGCATTACTCACTGACACTATATTATATAGTATTATATAATATAAATTACATAATTATTTTTAATTAACACTATCATTGAAACATTTATTACAAATAAAGAGACTCAAACTCTTAAAGGATTACTTCTACTCCTGCTTAAGAGGAGATATTTTATACATGTACTGATACTGATTCTGCTATAATGGATTAACTATTCTCATGAGGGTCACATGATCCTCTACTGTGCTGCAATCCTCTGATTTCTCAATAAAACTATTCTCTGTATGTATGCCCATTCTTAAATATCCTTCACTTTGTTCCTATGATCAGACAAGGTTTTCTAACATGATCAAACACCTACTGTTACAAATGCTTCCTTATCTACTCCCTTTCCTACACTTTCACAAGTCTTTGTTCCTAGTAAACCAACTAAGTCCTTTGATAGGATATTCAACCCAACTACTCACTATGTCATTTCCTTACATGCCTCATGCCAAACCAATACTAGCTTCAATCTATGATTGGCTACCACACATCTAAGATCTCATTCCTTTTATGTTTATATTATCATACAGCCATAAGGCTATACACACCTTCATTCTATGACTATGAACTTTTCTTCCATTACAAGGCTGTGCCTTATCTATGACTTATTCCTTATCATCTAATAGCATAAGTCCCTCTACTAAACTTTCTAGAGTACACCAAATAGATATAAATACTATAGAATATAATATAAGCCCATGTACTGAGTCAATACTCCTCAGTTTTATCAACTTGATGTTCTTCCTTCAAACATCCACTCTAAGCTCATAAAGCCAAACAAGCTATATTTGTTCTATACAACTTCTTTTGAAGGTTGTTTCACTTACACTCATTAAAAATGTTCTCCTTG